>JASGAT010383607.1:0-18665 GCA_030220025.1 Chelon auratus | reverse complement strand
TTGTGAAAAACCAATTGCATGAAGCTTGTCTAAGAGTAAATAATGGTCAACCAAATCGAAGGCCTTCTTCAAGTCAATAAAAATAGCTCCTGTGAGATTACCAGTCAGATGCTGAAAATATATCATTAGTCAATTTTACCAGTGCAGTGGTTGTTGAGTGGTTAGGTCTAAAACCAGACTGAAAAGGTGACAGGATATTATTTGTTTTGAGATAGTGTGATATTTGATTAAAAATTAATTTTTCAAATACTTTTGCGACAGTACAAATTATTGATATTGGTCTATAATTGTTTGGATCAAGGATGTCGCCACCTTTATGTATTGGCGTAATTTGTGAATGTTTCCACATGGTTGGTATCTCACAGGTAGCAAAAGACAGATTGAACAAATCGGCAAGAGGAAACATAAGGATATGGGAAGCCAATTTAATATAACTTGATTCCATCCCATCAAGGCCAGCACCGCTACTCAGACTAAGTTGTTTAATAGCATTCTGGACTTCTTGAGGTGTGATTTTAGTAAATGAGAAGCTGCTATGACAGACAGAGATATTATTAGAACAATAATTGTAAGAAAAATCAGATATTAAGTCAGAACAGACTGTGGAAAAATGCTGACTGAACACTTGAGCAATTAAAAAGGGGTCATGAATTATCGTATTACCATCACGTATTTTATTAATAGGGCTTTTATCAGAAGTATTTATTATGGTTTTTAAACTGTTCCAAAATTGCTTGGGATTTTTAAAATTATTGGAATGACATTCTGCAAGAAAAGGAAGTTCAATGGTGGGAAAAAAAAATAATTTCTCACAATGCATTCAAATACTACAAGGGAACAAAAGCATCTTATCTATATGTAAGCTACATTTAATTATTTTGTATGTCTAAGTGTGCAGTTTACCAAAGTAGAATTATTACCAAATTTTGACCTATGTCTGTCTTCAGAAATATGTACATCTACACAAACAGATGGAATCCAGGTTTCTTGTATGGATATCTAGGATTTGACTTCCTGGTTGGTTTACACACATAAAAGCTGGATGCAGTGTTAATACACTGATCAGGCATAACTTTATGTCCTAATATTGTGAAGGTATCCCTTGTGCCTCCAAAACAGTATTGACTCATCAGAGGATGGCCATGGGCCTTCAGAGGGTGTCCTGTGGTGTTGTTAGTGGGAGCCTTTGGGTCCTATGAGTTGAGGGAAGGGGCCTCTGTGGATCATCCCACAGAGGCCAAGAGGCAGAAAAAAAAAGTCGCGAATCGAACAAAAGTCTTGAAAAAATAAAAACACCCCCCCCAAACCACAGAGATGCCGATTCGCACTGGATTTGTATCGTCACAGGACCACTGTGTTACGAGTAATGGGTAATTTGCAGTGTAATTTCTTACTTATAAATTATGGACAATATTGAGATCACAGACGACCTCCACAATTATTACAAATTATCGGAGGTCCTGGGGCGTAAAGGTGGGTTATTAGTAAAGAAGTAGGAACTGCAGTTGGTACTATAGTGCTCTGTCCAGTCAAAATGTATTTATTGCCAGTATAGCTTAACTGTTACTAGATTTCTGAAGATAATACTTATCTGTGTTTTGGGAATTAGGTGTTGTCTACAAAAATTATATGCCTTTTACTAGACTCCCAAATCATCAACTTCTCACATGAATTACTACCTCAACACATTTTTCCCACAAGTCATTGTGACATCATTATCTAAATGCATTTCTGCTGACAAGTGTGCTTTTGATCCTTTATTTATATATGAGGCAGAGGTTGCGCTATATACTTTTTCATTGTCTGTCATTTTGACTGACATGGTCATAAAAATCCCATCATAACCAATTTTTACCTGTCACTTTATTTTTTATTTTTTAAATGATAATAATGACGTTCAATAGAATTTAATTTTCATTCATTTTCAATACAGTCAATGATATAACAGCAGTTATATGAGCCGAATCTTTGGCCGGCCATCAAAAACGACTCAAGAATCATGAATCTAGAGTCTATTTGACCGGCTCAGTTGAGTCCTACGACGTTTGATTAATATATCATGAATAAACTGCACCATTCAAACATCTTACATCTCACTCTGCAGAGAATAAAAACTTACTACCCGACTTGACCACTTGCAAGCTAAGGCACTCAGCACTCATTCACTTACGCACAATACGCAGAGAAACGAAACTTAACCAACTCATAACCGCTGCTCGTGGATCCCTACTTAACCGAGAGCCACTCACTTGGCCAACAGATAAACGAAACTTAACTGACTCTTCCACTACTAATCAACAGAGACAAGAGCCAATTACTATGCTCACTCGCCACCAAGTGGTCTGGGGTGTGAATTGCAATCTGTCAAAATGACAGATGGCCTTCAGATTTTTCAGTCACCGTTTTAGAAAAACGGTCAATGACGGAAAATATTCGGTTAACGCGACCCCTGATATGAGGCCTGACATGAGTGTTTGGAGGTATGTTTGGCTTGACTGGCACATATAGTCTGGTACTCCTCAACAAAAACACAATAGTGACGGCCAAATGAGGCTACTTCCATGGTTTATATGCTTTTAAAGCAACAGATGATACATTTTCTCTGAAAAAAATGCTGAAAAAATCTTCCTCAGCTGCGGTGACTTCATTCTTATTCTTTTTTTAGGCATTGAACATTTGACATTGACTATTGTGGTCACATAAAACAGACGGATACCCGACTAATACAACAGTCATGGATCAGGGCTATGTAATCCAACCAGTGATTAAAGGAGGAAAAAAAGAGCAAAACAATACATAATAGCAATACAAATACAACATAACAGTGATCATACCTGTTGTCATCATACAAACGCTGTTCAGGGTCTCGTTGCAGAAAGCCGTTTTCCATTTGCCGTCCACATCCAGGTACACGCAAGGTCTGTCCGCCGTCGGTTCAGATGGAGCCCACGAGGCTGAGTTCAGATGCCAGCCATCGATGTACCTAAAATAGCCTCCAGTCTGCAAGCAAGGATAGACCATCAAACATATTGGCATCACTAATAAAGTTCGTCAATGTGTTTTTGTGAAAGTGAAATGTGAATAGATTAAACACAAAAGTACACATTATATGCAGTCGTGAGCTCATTGAGCAATTTGTTTGAATGAATTCCGAGTCATTCAATAACTAAAGAAAATCTCATTTAACAGGCAATATTTCTTTCCAATAAAAAACTGACCCAAAGAAAGACCGGTCCCCAAATATAGGATGTTCTGTTATATAATTGACCTATACAATCTTGCTTTTTCTTGATTACTCATCAAATCTTATTGTGTTGCATGTGATGCTTGCAATAAATAAAAGCAAAAAAATTAAGGATCTCAATCCAATGATTGTCAAGCAGTGCCTTTAATGTGGACATTTCATCACCATAAACTTAGGGAAATAGACACAAAGGCCTGTTACCTCCTGCATATTTGGGAAAAAAAATGGTTTTACTAAAAGGGTCAGTTTAAGTAAACATTTTTCCTTAATCTCTTCTGATAGAGTTTATTCATTATTGTGCTTTGGCACAGTCATTCACATTGTGACAGCCTTGTACCTGCTCTTTATTAAGTCCGATCCAAAGAGGAGTTTGGAGAGTCACTGCCAGCAGCTCAACATGGGCATGTGTCCATTCATTTCGCAGACTAGCCAGGTTGGCCTTCTCGCTTTCGCAACGTTTTTTGGCTTGATCCCAGGTCAAATTTTGAGTCACAACCTTAATGCTGTCATTTCCCATACGTACATAGATGTTAGGATTTATTGAATCTGGTTGAGCTGGGACATTTGTGTCTGTTGAAGGCAAGACAAATGACAACGACAAGTGATGATTAGATTCAGATTTTTGATCACATTAAGGGCACATTCATTTTCTAGCCTGTTATTTACAAATTATGGCTTTATGTTACTGCTGTAGGCCAAAAACACTAACTGGGATCTTAACTGGCATCCACAGTGTTAAATGCACAATGGTGCTGTTAACCAGTTTCACGCTGATATGAATGAGATGTTGGACTCAAACAAGATATTTTATGATTCTTCTGTAAGCCTCGTGGAACTTCTAAAATGGAAAAGACAAAAAAAATGATGAAACTCACCAAGACTCCTATGACAGACATATCCATAGCTGTCATTGCAATGCCTGACCATCCATTTACCAATCCCAGAAGTATAATTGTTCAGCATGAGAACACAATTTTCCTGGTTCGGCATGACAAGAGTGGTTAAAATCTTCTCAGCATGACATTAAAATGTAAAATTAACAAAATAATTTTTGCCAAATTGAAGCAGTAGTTTACCGCAAAATCAATTTTACCTCATTCCACCTTTGATAAAAGGTCCCAGGACGCCGTTGATTTTTCTAAGGAGCAGAACCAGATATTTGTTGTAAATTAAAATATTAACAAACAATATTTTAACATTTTTGTGTTTTGTATGCCAGAGATGAGGATATCTCACTGTAAGAGCAACACACTTCTACATTGTGATGGCAAAATTGAACCACAAGAGGTCAGCACTTCTGTCTTGCAATGAATTTGCTTCATCTTACTGTATGTCGTGTGCACTTACAGAATAACCCCAATTGGTGTATTTTCTTGATCTTCCATCAGTCCAGTAAAATCCATCTTGTTTTATGGCATTCAAACCTATCCACAGGTTCACACCTGGTATATCCACCATTTTAGTGACCAAAAATGCTGAAAATTTCAATAGTAGAAAGTTGTGAAAATCATTAGAAGACACACAACATAGAACTGAACATTAAAATCTTGAAATCCAAAAATACATAACAGGAAATTAAAGACACCCACATTAAAACATAGTACAACAAGAACAACTAAAAAGATCAGTTAAAATGGAACAAAATGTAGTACTTAAAACAAACCTTGCACATTTCTTGTGGTAATAGAGACTAAACTGCTCCGCAGCATAACGCACTGTTTCCGTGCTTCTTCCCAAGTGGTTTTCCGGTCACTGATGATATTGTAACACTATATAAGAAATGCAACGATAAAATAAGTTAATATGGAATAAAGTCATTCAGAACATGAAACCTGTTTCTTTGTCTTTTTCTTTGTTGTTCTTTTCTCCTTCTTCCTGCATTTTATATTTGGAGCTCCTAATTCATGCTATTATCCAATCAGACAATCATGTGGCAGCGGTGCAATCCATAAAATCCTACAGACCTAGGAGCTTTGGTTTATGTTCACACTGTAAAACAAAAATGTGAAGCACAACAAGCTCAATGTGGTCATTTCAGAATAGTCCTGTGGCCTCCTCAGCCTCCTGAATCCAAAAGAACACCTTTGGGATGTGGTAGTGCTAAGATTTTGCAGCATAAATGCGGTGAAATATGCAGTGAAATCTCATCAACATGGACCAGAATCCCATCGAGCTGTTTCCAAAATCTTGTGAACTCCAGCCTGCTCCTAGTAGACTACAAACGTACTTTAGAACTACTATTGTTTTATTTTATGTATTTGGTGTTTCACTTTTTTATCTCTTGTGTGCACTGTCCTTAGGACTGTATGCTGCTGCAGCACTGCACATTTCCCCACTGTTGGATAAATAAAGAATTATCGTATCGTATCGTTTCGTATCGTACCATGCCTTGCCTTACAATATTGTCAAAGATGCATCAATTTAATAATGGAAATAGAAGAAGAAAATACTAAATATATATGATGATGGGGCGTTGCATGCTGATCTATGTGATACATGTGAACTCTATTTTTTTTTAGGTTTGACTGCTCGTTTCTGACCTTTGAGCCAAATTTCATCCACGGGGGTTGGCAGCCACCTTTAGGAGGCACTGTCGGGGCTGCAGTGGTGTTGACAGGTACTGATATGCTGCGTTTACAAATGGACTGAAGTTCTCTTCCACAGTTAGTAGTACGCCAGAAGCCTGTGAGAACATCAAATTTTCAGTGAGTGACATTTTCCTTTTCCTAGTCAGACATCTTATCTGGCATGAATCATACTTTCATTTTGTATATTATTTTTACTCACCCATGTGATAAGACACAGCAACACAGTTCTCATCATAGGCGTCAGCATTGGGTTGATTTTCGTCCCATCTTTGATATGACACTGGAGTACCATCCATCCACCTTGCAGCACACAAAGTTAAGTTAAATTATAGTCTTTGATCAAGTCAAATGAGATTTTGTTGCTTCGTTGCATGGCAAATGAAGTATTACAATGAATAAAGTATGTTTCTGACAACCACAGGAGACATCCTAGATTAATTCAATGTCTAAAAAATTATCATTTGTCTCCTCTTAGAATGAACACTACACTGTGTTACATTCATTAGTACTCACCAAAATGACCCGTCTAGTTCCACTGACAAACCTATAAAAAAGGACCCATAGGTTCTGGATATCTGTAAACACAGAGGAATGCCGACAAGGTTTAAGACCTACTTCTCTAGCTCGTAAACCATAAAATAGTTAACCCATAAAATACCAACCTGTTTCCACAAGAATATATTTTCATCTTTACTGTTGACAGTTGCCAGTTCGCCATGCCTCTGCTGACAGAAGTGTCGAGCTTCTTCCATGGACTTTGCCATTCTGTTGATGAAATACTGACTACCTCTCCACACAAGCCAACCGTCTGAAGTGGTATTATAGTCTGGAAAGGAGCACAAACACGCTGCATTGATATTTGAGTCTCGGCAACCTGTGAGCATCTTGTACATTGGTCTTTTCTCCCATCTAAAGATCTTTAAAGCCCTCTTAAGGTGTAACACAAATAAACTCTTAACTGTGGCAAATAGTGAGCTCCAACCCTCAGCCATTAAGTTAAATGTGAATTGCTAACTGACCAGACATCCCAATACTGCCTTTGCATATCACATAGTCACTTTGGTTGTTTCTAGCTAATCAATATCACTCACCCACTGCTGTGTTATTTGGAGGTGGTTTTGGAGTCTGTCCTGCAAAAGCACAAACAGGTTTCGGTTTTACTCAAAAGAAAATGTCAGCTAAAGAACACTGGAAGACAATTAAACTCAATTTTGTAGCCTGCATGCTGAAGTCAGTTTTAAAACTATTTAACACACTCGGTTCACTTTTTCCTTACTGTACCTGCACGGATCTGACACAGCCAGTCATTGTAACTCTCACAGTGCACATCATTCCAAGACCCCTCCTCATCCCAGTTATGTATCACAAACTCTGCGCAAGACTCTGAATTCTGAAAATTGTTTGGTTCTCCGTTCTGCCAGTGCTGGAAGTTGAGCTGAAATTAAATAAAGGACATTAGTTTTTGTTCTAAATGTATTTGTGAAAAATATAAAATGTAGAAGTCGGTTCACTAACCGGGGTTCCATCACTCCACACGTAACCGGTGTTTGAATCAGGGACGTGAAGTCCAATCCAGCCTTTTCCACCTCTGCTGCAAAAATAAAAAATGAAAATGAATTTCAGCGTCTTCACACATGTGTTTTCACAATTATCTCTTGAGAACAGTTATGGTGCAGTTAAATCCACCACCGCAGAGAAGAGCTACTAACACTGTATTTGCTTAATGCAGTTATGGCAACCAGCCTCAAAAACATGGTTGTTTAAATGTGAATAATAATCCATTTAAAGTCGGGTGGTTGTGTTGAGTATTATTTTGCTTATTTTGACAGTCTAAAATTAAATAATAGTAGTAATTTCAGCATAAAACAATTATTTAATTACTTGTGACCTGTGACAAACTAAGCTGATATTTGGCTACAGTATGTTAATGTTGTATTTTTTAAGCAGCTCCTACCGTCCCACATTTAGCTCACTAGCACTGTGGATGCTGAGCAGATCTCCTCCAATGGCCCTGCAGTAATCCCTGGCCTCAAACCAGGTCTTCTCAAATGAACGAGGCCCTGTAAAAAACTTCAACACAAGACAAGACATGCAGACTGGATTACCTGGATTATTCTCTTACACAATGGTACAAAAATAATTCAGTTAGAGTTGGTCAATGTTCGCTCTTTTTTTTTTTTTTTATTTCGTCTCCCTCAGATGCTGATGCAAAAATCTGGCTCTGAAGATGAAGTGAGCTAAGTATAGATTTTGTCTGCTTTAAAGTTTTACATTTCACTAGGGATCAGTGGGTGAGGCATACTTATTTTCGATTTTTCAAAATCCTGTGCACAAAACCTTCTAGCTCTATGGTCTAAAATCTATTTTGGAGTGCATTGACTTGCATTAAAATTGATCCAGACACATTATTCCTCAGTATGCACAACACATCATAAATGAACGACAGCAGTCTAACGTTAATACACCGTGGTGATCGTGGAAGGACATCAGCTAGTTTGAAGGCCACCTGTTTTGTTGGCAACAACCGCTAACGTGCTCTAATTAAGAAGAGTCTGACTTGCGGTTGTACCTTTGCGCAGACATTTCTTGTTCCCACTCGATTCCAGCCATCTGCACACTGAGGAGGAGTTACAGTTGGCGGTGGTACAGTTAAAACTGCCCCATCTGCCAGGTGCTTGCAGATGTATTTCTCTCTGTTGGTGCAGGGCAGCACATCCCATAGTCCAGCGAAAGTCCCACTTGTCATGGCAACGCAGCCTTGTTCATAACCTTGAGTTGTTGAGGCAAACAATAGTTAGATGTTAACTGTGGTGCAGCTGTGTATCCCCTTGCACCTGGGGACAGAGTTTCATACATTTCTTTACCTGGCATTTGAGCGTTCCAATGTGTGAATCTCACAGTGTCTGTGTTGGTCCACACAAAAATATCAATGTTTTTTTGATTTGAGAGCCCTAGCCAGAAATGCTTCTCTGGTCTCCACCCCACCAAGCTGACAAGGAAGGCGTTATCCACCCTGAAAATATTAACACAAATTACAATTTATTTTTAATTTTTTTAATCTTGTTGAATTACCTAAAATATCCAGTTTCTTGCAGAACTCGTTAAAAAATAAACTCCTTACCCATTTGAAACGTCAACTAAGTATGAACCGGAGCTCTTGCAGTCTTCTTTAGCTTCATCAAAAGTCTTAGTCTCAGTTCCTACAAAGTAGCAATAGGAGCCGTGTCTTTTCCAACCCTGTATGAAATTAAGCACTGATTAGAACTGAGGAGCTATATTTTAAAATGACTGACATCTATTCATTTTTAACTTTCTAATGATATTGTTATTGGCCAACTTTACTCACAGCTTTGCAGCCCAAGTCCACATTAACTTCGTCTACGGTGCTTTCAGTCGAACTTTGCTTCATACAGATAAAACCATGTCTTTCATCACACGGGCGATCTGCCCAGTTCCCATTCTAGAAGAAAAAAAAAGCAAAGCAGATGGATAAAACTACAAATATACAATTCTCATTTATCAATCTCAGCAAATATATACATTTTTACAACAAACTTTTGGCTTAGTCAGTTAAATGTCTCAGTATCTAATGGATTGACAATGATTTTGAGACATTTGTGGCACCCTGAAAATATTTTGTAATGACTTTGGTGATTGGTGTCGTCATAAGGTTGATGTATTTTCATTTTACTAATATTATGACTAATATTTTGTGGGTTGCTATGATTTTTTTGTACACGATCCCCAGAGGGACATTTTGCTTCTGGCCAAACATCAAAAGCTAAACACATTCCCTCCAGTTTCACTTACAGTTTCAGTAACTTGTGCTTTGACATATCCTAGCATGCTAACTGGCCGTACTATGACATTGATCATTGTACCTGGTAATTATCACCATGCACCTCAAATACCCTCATGATAAGTCAAGATACACATGTACTGTATAGAAGGATAAATGTAAACATTCATATCTGCATGATGCTCCTAACCTCTCCTCTGATGAGAACACAGTCTTCGCTCTCAGTGGAGACCATTGGTTTTCCATACTCCCAGCTAGTGAAGCTGACGGTAGAGTGGTCGCTCCAGTCAAACAGCCCCTCCGTATTCCTGTCATTCAGTCCAATCCAAAGCTCATCAGTGGTGCCTGCAGACACAGACAATGAGTCAATAACTCAAAGAGTTCCTCCTCACACTGGAATGAATATAGATGCTGGTACCATTTCAGTGTGGACAAATGCAGACCTAAATTGATTCTTTTAGCCATTATAGAGGAGAATGAAGTATGTTTTTTATACCTTATTTTAACATCTTGTGAAACATGTCTTTCTATAGATCAAGCTACTGTCAAACATGCACCGATCAGGCATAACTTCCTAATATTGTATAGGTCTCTCTTGTGTTTCCAAAGCAGTTCAGTGGGTGTCCTGTGTGTGTCAGGCTGCATCCTGCTGGGGATGACTGTTGCCATCAAGGAGTGTCATTGCTATGTGTGTGACCAGAATATCTATCATAAAAGTCTAATAATTGTGTAGTCATCACAGGTGGATTATGTACTAATTTTCAGTTACATTTCCCTCAAAACATATTTGCTGTTTGTTGTGTGTACACAGAAGTTCAAGTGGACAGGTTTGTCACATACCAAATCCAAGTTGAGAGATGACAAAACTTTGGTCCTCCACATTGCGAATGCTCACAAGGTCCCCTCCTTGCTTGCGGCACTCTATTTGAGCATTTGACCAGGTTTGAGGAGGAGTACGGAGAAGGTGGAAACAGTGGCCATTGTAAGGAATCCAAGGGCTTGGACAAGATCCTTGTTCAACTGATGATAAAAAGATAAGAGATATCTGGACTGAATGACTTATACCAAACACCGTTAAGGGTGGAATGAAACAGGGCTGAAAGGTTTTCTCTACTTTGTGGAGGAGCTGGCGGGGTCCCGTCCTTGAAGCAGATGTAGCCCATTTTTTTGGAGCAGGATGAACTTTGCCAAGAGTACTGCCCAACAGTGTTGAGAAATGCACAGTTGTGTCCCGGATTAGGAAGAGGATGTCCTAAAAACAAAACGGTGATTTTAACTTGAGATTCAAGTTGAGCTGCCCTTACAAAGAGTTTCACATCAACATTTCCGCCATCCAAATGAGGCAAAATAACTATCATTTGTAGGACTACTCTGAATCATTGACTATGCCAGCATTTGACATTGTCTATGACTTTACGCAATGCACTGGATAAAATGGGAATTGAAAGAGAGATAAAAATGTAAAGACGAATTATGATAGTATGAAAGGAAAGTGTTGAAACCACTAGAGAGTAAACTAAACTTGCAATAATATTACCAGCATATTATTTCAGAGTCCAAATGGTGAGATCACACAGAGATTTTGTATATGTGTAGTTTTATGTGCAAAGAATGATTGGCATCTTTTTTTTATTTTTGTTCTTTTTATTTTATCAAATGCTTGGTTGTCTTTAACAACTAGTCATTAAGCTTGTCTGCTGTTTATTGCCGGGCAGAACGTGTACAATGGATTTATCAGGACCTTCTCTTTTCTGAAAACAACCTTAGATAATAACTGAGACTGAAGCAAAACCATCAAGTTGTGGGATATAAAACCCAAACGTTCAGCTGAAAGATGCTAAAATGGCCCAAAGAGTTGAGTTGAACCTGTGTTTATACATCTCTTTATGGGGAAACCAAGTATGAGAAACTCTTCTCACATGCATACAGTTGTAAGATCCATATTAAAATACTGTTGATGGCAGGTTTATGGTTATAGCCACTTTGAAAATGAGTCAGGGCAGGGCCTCACACTTTATTTTCACTTTTCGGTGCACTTCAGTCTAGCTCAGACGTTAGAGGATTCTTGCAGCGAAGACTTACCAGCATCCCATCTCAGGTAACGAAATGGCCTCCCATCAGACCACTGCCAGCCATGTTCTGGGTCCAAAACTAACCCCAGCCAAAGTTTGTTTTTCGCTGATCCCAACAGTGCTGTGTGTTTTTGTGATGGAGGTGGACAAAAAAAGAAAAGCAAGAGAGTAAAGGGTTTGTTCCTCTTTTTCATTGCTCAACAACAGTTCTGCAAAACCAAAAACTAAAATCACGGTCAAACAGGCACAAAGGAACAGACTAAAAACACAACAGTAGCAATGTGCTGACTATAGGACCTATGGATCTTTCAACATAACTAAATATCTACATACAATATCAGGCTTCAAAATGTTTAGTAGTTGACTTAAAAAGTGTATCCAATAAGTGATTGGCATGATGAGACCAAAGAAAATAGGTTTCATAGGACAAATGTAATCCATGGACTATTTAGGGAAACTGTAGCTTGATCTTCTAACTAGTTTCTGGAGCATTTTTAAGATTACTCATTTAAACACCCACTATCTGATGTTTATGTTGCAACATTGGCCCAATATATTAAGTGGACAGTTAAGGATTCAAATGAACTGTTGGCATATTATCTATAAACTAAAACAGGACTACAAACACTTCCTTAATATACACATATAAAATATTATTTTAGCTATTTCATATAGTAAAATTAACCTCATGAATGTTAGTGGAAATTCAAATATGATTAAATTTAAAGAGGAAGTCTTGAAACATGTAAAACTTCACTGTAAAAAAAATGTTTCTGCATTTTCTAACATGTGCTACGAACATGTTGGATGCACTACCAGCAAAAGTCCACCAGGTGACAGCTTACCTGAGATATAGGCCTTCTCATTGGGGTCGATGATGCTGACCAGGGATGCAGTCTGCTGTTTGCAGCTGATATCAGCCTGGGGCCAAGTTAGTGCCGACTGTGTGTTAAGCTGGTAATATGCTCCTGTAATGGGGTTTCTGGCCCAGTGTTCTGGGGCTGTTTTGATAGATACAAAGACATGAGAAATCTTTCTGCAAGATTTTGATCCGTCACAAGTCATTGTGTTGCTTCAGTTTATGTGCAGTGCGTTAAACATCAGCTATGTTGCCTAAGCCAGTGGTACGTCTGGTTTAGAGATTGTGCTCAAAGAGATGCATGGAAATCTGGCATCTGCAAGATAATGCATAGTCTAAACATGCAACATAGCCACTTTACAGTGAATTTTAAATTAGGCATACTCACAAGAGGTTGGGCAGTATCCCCACTGTTCCCGCTCGTATTTCGTTTCAACTGCGCACCAGTAACGCTTTGTTGAGGAGTCATATGTGGTGCAGTCTGCAAACCACCGGTCTTTGTACATGAAGGGGAACATGCAGATCTTACCAAATGCATTTCCCTCAATGGTGTAAAGCTCTAGAAAGGGGAAAAGAGAGGTTGATTTTGTTTATTTTAAGTTTATTTGTTCATTTTTATGAAAATACATTATTACACAAAGTCTCTCGAGGCAGATCTAAACCATCTGTTTGTTTGATCATTACTTTGATTCTTATGAAATACCTTAGAGGTACAAAGGCACAATCAGGTGAGAATGAAAGGGAAGCATAATTTTAAAGTTAATATTTGACTACAATCAAAAGCTTCTAGGTTTTGATGTTTAATAAATCACTGAAATAGTCAAGAGAAGCCACACAACCAGCAGGGACATGCAATATCCAAACAATACAGTATCTGATGCTCATGGATTGTATTTTTCCACCTTATCAAAACAGATATGTCACACCGTACCTCTGTATGTTCTTCTGCAAGCACCACTAGCTGTTCCCGAGATTGTGAAATGGTTATTTGGACCAACAGTTCTGGAGAGAGCTACTGATTCGTCCGCTTTGATTTCAATGTAGAGCTGCTGGTCTTTGAGGGCGATCAGCGTTTCATTCCTGCATTCCCACTTTTGGAGGGCACTTTTCTCGTCACAGTCGTAGAAGCTCACTTCACTGCCCACACTTTTGCCCTGCGCTCCCAGGCACTTCTTGGTCGTGGTGACAAACAGCCGGTCGCCAGTCGTCCAGCGGATGTCAAGGCACCGGTTGTATTTTTTCAGCAAACAAAAACCAGTGGCCTTGTTAGTGAGTGAAAATGGGGAGTCTGCAGGGAGAGATTACAACAAAAAAACAAAAAAAAAACAACCTCTGTTTAAGTTATTATGCAGCATTTATATATTGTGAGCAGCCGGTCAAATATGCTTTTGTGACCTATTTAAATCCCCACCTCCTCACTAGTCTATTAGAACTGATGAAGTTACTTGGATGAGAAGCTCTACATCTGACAGATGTTTGATTTTTAAACATTGTTAATCCTCCTCCAGTTTTCTGCTTGCAGTTCCTCTCTCTTCAAAATATTGTTTCCTCTTTAAGACAGACTTGATGTGCTCTCGAAACATCCTTAGATCTGCTGTTAATAGTCTGTCACGGCAGTCGATATTCATTTCACCATTTTATTGTTTGCATAAGACTTTGCACTTTAAAAATTATTATAAATGCATGTAAGGTGAAGATATGTTATTTGCATTTTTGCACAGTACAAGTTTCATAATTAGAGTAATATTTAATACCATTCTGTGATAAAATTGCCACTACAATAAATTAAACCTATTCAGGATCATTGGTGCCAGTCAATACCATGATATATTGACAGCAACCTCCTCACAAGACAAACCTAGACATTGCAATGACAAAAAAAAAAAAAGAATATGTTGCTTAAAAAGTTATACTGTACCATTTGGTGGCGAACATTGAGATGCTGGGATGAAGAGCACTAAGGCCACTAGAGTTATCCTTGGAGACAACATTCCTCTGATGAGTCTCAGAGCAGCAGACATTGTCCAGGCATTGCAAGCGAAGGACTTATGAGGATGGACATGACAAGGAGGGTATCTTAATAGTGCTGACATGGCCTCCTCTTTTTCATTGAGAAAGTGTCATGGCACATTTCAACATTTTGCTAGTGACAAAAAGGGCGTCGGGAAGGAAGTAGGGGCAACATACACACAAACACACACACATTCTCGCTCGCACGGATGTTAAACTACCGATATGGCAAGAAAAAAGCGTCCTCATTCACTTCCCATCCATTGAAATAAAAAATAACGTGTTCACACTGGTGCTGATTCATGAATCAACACCAGTGATCCATTACACAGCATCCATCCTCAACGGCTTTGATACACCATTCTCATGGATTTATATTAATATTATTGTATTACCACAATATAACTCAGTCCTAAAGATTGACGTTTGAGCCTAAGAACCTAAGAAGGGGATCAACTCTCAGTCTGATTCAATTTGTTACTGCAAATGTACAACAGATGGACCAACAAACAGTGTTAGAGCCAGTTTCTATTTTGCAGATTAGGTTCAAGGCAACAGAATAAGTGACCCTTGGATTTGGACTGTTTATGTGACTGCAGAGACTCTGTTAAGGTGGCACATTTTAAAATAAGTTTGAAGATTGTGAATTGAACTATTTCAACATCATGTGTGGAATTCCAGAGACTCAGTTTTGTGCAAGTGTCTGGCAACAGTCAGTGGCACCAGATTTGATCCGCTCATTGAATAAATGAGATTTGATCCCCACCAAAGTTTGCCCAAGTACTACAAACAAAATACACAGACAGTTTAAGTCAAACACCTTCTACTTATTCATGATCTAACTTGTCATGCACACTGGGATTATTTAGAGGCAAGGTACAATAAGAGGTACAATAAGAGATATCTTATCTGCAGATGTGTTAAATGTAAACCACCTCTTAGCAAGTCAGCAGTGAATGTGTGAATCTCGCATAGTCAGAAAGTGTGCATGTATTTTCTTTAGAAATGTGTGTTTTTCTAATTTATATCTTTACTTTTCGTGTTATCATCCCATTCTTTATGTAGTCATTTTGTATTTTTCATTATACTGTCTGGGTTTGCGTAGCGCCGAACAATGAAATATAACTCACAACTATATGGGCAACATATATGTTATTAGCCACACCGTATATTATTGTAAAAAAAATGTGCACAGTTTGGTCTGAGGTAATTAGGCCAGAGTAATATAACACTAAAGATGAAAAGAACAGTGTGTGCATCCTGAGTGTAGCAACACAATATCCTGTTTTGGGACAGAGGCATTCAGATGTTCATCATTTGTTCTCCAACTCTTCCTTAACATGTATCATAGCATTTTGTATTTTCACTTCCCCTCTGGTTATTCTCCTTTTTCTCTCTCTCTGTAATGTGCTGAAGCTATATGACTATTTTTATGAGGCCTATATGAAGCCAACCCACAAGTATAGCTCAATGCAGGACAAAAAGAAAAGACTTATTTTACCATAAGCTAAATGCCACTAAAGACCAAGCAAATGGTACCAAATTCAGACTAGAAGACACAATAATGAAGGATGACTTTGTCCTACAGGCCCAAACCAAGGATAGGCTAATGGTTCTGCTCAGCAAGGTCATGGGGAAAAAACTGGTAGATAGGGTGTAAGAGATCATAACAGAAAATCAGCGGACACACTCTAAAAAACAGATGTGCTTTAAGGAAATTACCTTCTGTCAGTTAACTTATCATTAATTCACTCACACCCTGGAAGATCTGCTGCAACCCCCTTCTTCCATGCTATGCAGTATCAAACCATTTATTGTCCTCCCGGCAGAAAACACAACCAAGAAAAAGAAAGAAGCAAGTAGGGGTGTGCACACTCATTAAGAATGACATTGCCAAATTTGAACAGGAATTTAGCACCATGAAGACTAAACAAGCCTTTCAGAAAGAACACTCACTGGTTATGACTCAGAGCCAGCACTCCATGCTCCTTTCAGAGTGGAGGATGTACTGTACACCAACAGCTGAGCCGAATGGCATCCAGGTACGTGTGCTTAAGGACTGTGTCATGGAGCTATCTCCCATTCTTCACTCTATCTTCCGGGAATCCTACAGGATTGCATCAATGCCTACCCTGTGGAAAACATCCACTGTCATACCTGGGCCCAAAACAGGTGCTTAATTTCACTCGCATCAGGAACTGAGAATGCTGTGGCAACACCTGGAAACGCCCGTAACTTCACTAAACTCCATTTCTGCTTTTAACACAATTCAACACGACCAGATGATCAGGAAACTCAGAAATCTCAATGCCATTTCTGATCCACTAGGTATGTACTTGTGTCCTGAGCCCCTTCATGCACACCCTGAGCCCCTTCATGTATACCCTCCACACCAATGACTGTATCAACCCCTCGCCCATCACCATATACTTCAAATCTCCTAATGATCTCCCACTTAACACAATAGTATCTATCTTTCTATTCTGTTCCCCTTTTGATTCAGCATTTCCTGAAGAAAACTCTTTGTTCTCGCATTTTGATGACTTGCTACTTTTCGCAAGAGGATGTCAGAAAACTGGTCTAACCAGATATAGAGGAAAGTAATGTTCACTGGATGGCGAAACAAGTGTCCTAGATAACCTTCATATTTACACCTTTTTTTTTTTTTTTACCAACTTAAACTATAGAATTTCCAAGGTCTTAAACCTGAACAGTTGCATAACAGTCCTAATTTACTGATTAATAAAGTCAAAAGGAATTATCATTGTCTCTTCTGTTTTAAAGAAAACTTGTTGACCTTATATTCCGAAGAAGAACATGACGTGTCTACTTTTCTTAGATAGGTTTATCTCACAGCTGGAAAGCCAGATAAGATTCAGGAAAGCTTGGCCATTACAACATATACTGTACTTCACAGGGCCATAATTTAACTGCAAAAAGAAAGCACCTTTCAACCTTTAGATGTTAATATCCATTCCTGTAGACAATTCATTTAAGGAATATTTCACCATAAACCATATATTTCATATGTCATTCTCCTTTTGCAGGGATGTTAAAGTTCATCCACAATAACATTAACCATTAGATACTTTATGACGGAGTGTTGCTACGAAGAACAGATTGCAACATGTATCATTATGTGGGTCTTGTAATCCAGACCTTTGCTTCACTTAAAGAAGATGAGTGTGGCACGCTCTAAGAGCCATAAAGACAAGGGACGGAAATGTAGCGCAATTTAAACCCTGGACTTTAAGCTATGGTTTGCCGATAAGAACTCCTAGCCTCGGCTCATTTGTTGAAATGGAAGTTGCAGTCCAATAATTCAAGTACAAACTGTCAGTCAGACGGTTAATCATGCTTTAAGGAAATTACCTTTTCTTTGGATTCCTTACTTTGTCTCATACCTCTGCAGACATGAAACATTTATTTATTTTGCTGTCAGGTAAGTGAAATATGAAGTACATTTCAGGATTTTGAAATGTCTTGTGGCAGTTTTTATATGTTTTAATAATGAAATATGTAAATTGTGGTGTCACCACCCGATTATCTTCTCGCTTTATCTCTAATGAAACTGCCTTTTCAGTATTGTTCATCATCGTGTCCTCTTGTCCTGATGGGGAGTTCTTGTGTAAATCTGGAGAATGTCTTCCCACTCGCGACGTCTGTGATTATAAGAGGGACTGCGAAGATGGATCAGACGAGGAGTTTTGTGGTATGCTGCTAGAACTGCCGTGTGAATTGTATATAGCATGCAATAACTGACATGGTGCACTGTCTTTAGCCCACATGCATGGTCGTTGTAAGACATATTGATACACACAGTGCAGATATAACAAAGTGAATTTATTCCAGCTTTTTTTGTGGCTTTTTCTAATTTAATGTGTACGTATGATTATACATTAAATCAATAAATACGGTTACACATCCACATTAAGGCTCATGCAACTTTGACCATCACTCCTGTGGCTGGAAAAATGCCAGTGGTACCACCTACAGCTGGAGGAGGCAGATGGCAAACATCAGCTTGACACCTGGGCAGGACCATACAACAGGAAGCCCTTGGGGTAATTAGTATTGTCATCTTCCTTGTTGA
>JASGAT010383606.1:0-10487 GCA_030220025.1 Chelon auratus | reverse complement strand
TATCCGACACGTTCGTAGCTGCAGCTGCGGTAACTAGAGCAGAGCTGGCAACCCGGATGATGAAACTCTACTGACTTGGTGATTAGTAGATAGGTGGAGGGTGGTGCCTCAGACCATGACAACAATAACATCAGTTGAGGGCTGCAACTCTCACTTTTAAATGACAATATCCTGGCCAGACCACTGTTGTCAGTGCTATAAGTATTTGAAATTAACATGATTTCTTCATGTCTAGTGACATATCAGGGCCATTTTATGATTAGTTGAAATACATTTCTTACATACTGTTCCTTTAAGCCTCATCCTCAGTCTCAGAGTACAGCAAAGTCGCAGGGCAGTATAGCAGTGCCCAAATGAACAAAAAGCAGAAGACACACTGACTCATTCGTAATTACAGAGGAAATTGACACACAGAATGATATGACACAGAGCTAATATGAGGAAACTGGATGTTTTTTTTATATCCGTATTTGAGTATCCATTCAGGTTATGTGTGTGTACTGTATGTCAGTGTAGTGCAAGTTCACGCTAAACAAGAACTAGTTCAAAGTTCAGTTTGCACGGATAAAAGTGAACTAGTTCAAGTTAAATTCATGTGGCCGAAACAGTGGCGTGGTCGTTAGCACTGATCCAAGAAGGTTCCAGGTTCGAATCCATGGGCCGAGTGGGCCTTTCTGTGTGGAGTTTGCATGTTCTCCCTGTGTCTGCGACATGCTCGTTAGGTTAATTGGTGACTGTAAATTGGCTGTAGGTGTGAGTGTGAATGGTTGTCTGTCTCTGTGTTAGCCCTGGGATAGACTGGAGACCTGTCCATGGTGTACCCCGCCTCTCGCCCAATGACAGCTGGGATAGGCTCCAGCCCCTCTGCGACCCTTCACAGGACAATCGGTTACAGAAGATGAATGAATGAGCATCTTCGTTGAACACCTTCATGCACAACTGGTGTATATGCATGTGCGTAGCCTTGAGTTATATCAGTACAACCACTTTTCGTGTTTATTTTTTGCCACCACAACAATATTTCATACTCTGCTCCCAGCTACACATCGTTCTGTTCAATAAAGCATGGAATAAGCCTATTTAGATGTACAGTACATACAGTACTTTGCACTGAACCCCAATTAGGGGACACATCCGGCCTACAGAAGCCAAATGTCTGGCCCATGTATTGTCATAATATAGCACATATCTGCTTTGCTACAGTTTGGCCCTGCGATACACCCCGTACACTTGACAATCAGCTTGCTGTTGACTAATTCAAATCCACAAGTCGCCACCATGGCCTGCACAAAAAAAAGCAGTTGACCTGCAAAAACCACCAGTTCATAACATTAACAGACATTAAAATAAGTCTTCCCGTCTTTGCAGTCTTCTAGAGGCAAACGTGCTTGTAGAAATGCTGCCGATAGCCGTATCCGTGGATAAGCTGTCTCTCAGGACATTTTGCTGATGGCTACACTGTTTAACAATCGGGATTTGTTGTTAGCGATGTTATTGGTGGTACGCAGGGGTATGTCAGGCCTTTGTCGAAAAGTTGGCACTGTCTGGCTTTGCCTCAGGGTCCTCCTTTCCTGCTGTGTGCCTCTCGATGCGGGGCTGTTGTTTGTCACTGGTCCAGAACATGATCCACACGTTGGCATTTAGACAATGAAAACAATGGGTTTCAAAGCATTTTCTTTCCTGATTTGAAGCTCAAAACAGACTTTGTGAACCACAGGCCTTAATTATTATTATTATAACTACTACTAGAAATAACAACTACTGTATACTTCAGCTACTAATGATAGTAGTAGCAGCAAAAACAGCATCTCCACAACTATTATTGGTGCAAAACCTGGGATGTTTTCTCCCTTGCCTCGCGTGCTTCACTATATTCGGCCCTTGGGTAAAATTAATTGGAGGACCGTGGTATACTGTATGCAGTATGCAGTGTATCTACTTATATCCTCTGTGTAACCCAAGAACATCAGTGTTGTATGGAATGACCTGGAAGCACTGAGCTTGAAAGATGTGGTTATCATCTTGGCTAAAATGGTTTGTTGAGAGATTTGCATTATAGGAAATAAAGGAACAAGGGTCAATGGAGGCTGTCACTTATTAGGGACTAAAGGTTACGTATTGGGACCTCTAACTTTTTAGAGTGCCAGATAACTGCTGTAAAAGCAACACAGCAATTTCAGCCTACTTCTTGATTCTGATTCATAACTGCACTGGGAAAAAAAACAAATTCTATATTTGCTGGAGTCATGTTTGTCTGACTAAGACAAATTCTGCGCACATGGTGTTGCACAACCTTTCAGTCCATTTTATGTTTTCCCTGTTTGTTATCATCAGAATTTTCTGATTCCAAATCATCCAGGTTTGCAGGGGGCGAATGAACGTGGATAATGTCAGAAGTTGACTTTAATCTGTCAAATGGAAACTGAGACGTAGCCTCTGTGTGTTTCCAAGTTCCTTTGGCGATCCTGTATCCAGGAAGTCGATTGGGAAACTCCACGCTGTCATTCGGAATCCAGCAGAGTTTCTGTTCCCATTTCAGACTTCTCCTTTTGTCTTTAGCTTAGGTAAACACTGATAACCGAGCCGGGCAACCTCGTCTACCTCTGAGGCAGCAGGCGCTTAGAGAGGAGAGCGGGCGACTAAAAGGATTGGCTCATGCGGAGGTGCGTGTGAAACGCGAAGAGGTTGCAGGGATGCAGGCGGGCAGGCAGATGTTCGAGGGGTTACTTGGCAACCGTGTAACTACAAAGAGGGGGGGGAAGTGCGGTGCTTGGTTATGACGTCTTATGTAACCACAAAGATGAGTTTGTGGGGAAAGAATTAAATAATCCCACGACAACTTCTCTTTGAAGAATAAGGAATTTAAGAAAACAACGTTGAAAGAAAGTGGCGTGTTAAGAAGTGCATTAAGATACTACTAAGTGTCTGTTACAAGCCTGTCACTGGGATCAACAACATCTTAATTGAAAGGAGGGTTTTTATAAACTCCCTTAGAACAAATCATTTTATAAAGCCATAATCCTATAATATATTGAACCCGCCCCGCATCCTGGGTGTGATGTTTTCTCTTCTGTAGGTCAACCCCAGCTGTGCACTGCAGGGTGGCCCTCAGTGAAGCCATGGGAACCTCCGGTGAACCTGCTGTGGGGAGATTCTTTCCCCCCCCCTTCCCGCTCGAGAAGCCCGAAACCTGGGATAAACACAGCCCCTGGGTAGCCAGATTAGCCCGCAGCTGCGTGGAAGATTATAACACTGGGGCAGAAAGCGAGAGGAGTCGGGGTGAATGAGGATAAGGAGAGCTGGGAGAGAGGACAAACAACGGAGAGAAACGGGGAGCGATCGCGGGCAGCAGCTGGAGATGATTTCGGCTCCCAGGTCTGAATATGCTCCAATTCCCTCGCTCACTTCTTAACCTCTGCACATGGAAGCCTGTGATGTGCTGAGATCCGCACTGCTCTTTCCATTAAAACCAATTAGATATTTATGAAAGAGGAAGTGAGAGAATGAGCGAGGGAATGATACGAATAGCTGCTGAAAACATTTCTCACGCTGTCCTCCTGCTTTTTCTTTTGCTGAACATACACAACGCGATACGTTGCACTTTTGACACTTTTGCAGATTGGCGGATGTTCTTGCACAAGAGAGAAACTACGAAATTTACTTTTCAAAAAAGCTAGCAGGTGAAAATAGTGGAGCCTGTAACAGCCACAGAGTTGAGATTTTTTGCTCAGGAGTTGGTGGAGACCAAAACAGAACCAAAAGAAGAATGGTATTTCGCTGAGTCCAAAACGTATTGCCTCGTCCACATCTCTCGGTGGCCTGGACAAGTACAGATGAGTCACCCTCCTTCTTCACTCCTCCTACAGTGACTTTTAATAAAAGTAACTCTTGTTCAACAGTTAATAACTTCAACTCTGACACGAGCCACTCATTTCCTGTAGCCAACAAACAAAGCTGACTAGCCGCCAACTAGCATTTTAGCTGCGAAATTCGGCTACAGAATGATGAAGACATACAAGTGCGCAAGTATAAGTCCCGAAAACAGCGTAGGCTCTAGGTAGATCCGTTGCAGAAGTGTAAACCAAGCTTGAGCCCCGACCTGGAACTAGCATGCACAAAAACAGGACCTCTCTTAAGTGGAACAGAGCCATTATTAGCAAACCTGTGCTTTCTCTAAAAGTGACAAGTCAAGACGTCTGAGGTAAAGACGCATTAGCATTGAAGCTACATGCTGAAAATTGTTGGTTGCAATTGAATCTATGCACAAGTTTCAACTTAATATTGTGCGCTATACTGTATAGTAATGGTCGGGCCCTACACAGTGCATAGAAGTGCGATGCATACAAAACTCAGGACTTCACATGTATTATACATGTCACTCTGAGTTTGCTCATGCTGTATTCAGTCAGTGTCTTGATGACATGGTAATTTGCATCGACACAGCCCTAGCTGTGTTATCGGTCTGAACCCTAACACCACTGCCAGGGGCCGCAAACAGAGATAAGTAAATCAGAGCTCCCTGGCATCCTGGCAACTCACCCCTGAGCTCTGAGGATCGGATGACCAGATGTGTGCAGGAGAAATTAGAGAAGTCAGGATCGGAGAATAATTATTGGCAGGCGAAGGAGCGATGCAGTGAATACACAAATGAGACAAATGTGAGTAAAACACAAAATAATAATAAAAAATTAAAAATAGAAACAGTCATGAGAGGAAGGACTGGGAGGTCAAGTGAGTAAAGCAGAGGAGAGATAGGGATAATGATAGAGACAGAGAAATATAGTAATGGCTGTGGGCAGTATTTAAATGAGTCTGTGCGGCGGTCCGGTGCACACATTGACTGTGAATTATTACCACTGTGTGCTCACTGGAGCTGGCAGGCCAGCCAGCGCTCTGTAACTCAGAGAGACAGAAACAAAGAAAGGAGGCCAGTGAATCAGGAAACCCTGAAAGGTAGCAGTAGTTAAATTACATATAAGCTGCTTTTTTAAAGGAAATTTTGTAACTAATTACCACCCTCTGTGGACAGTTTTCTAGTCCGCTAAAGCCACATTTAAGTGTCCCTGCCGGCTTGATGGGGACAGAAAATGTGGAAATTAGCCGTGAACCGAAACACTCAATTATAACAATTACTGAATAAATACACCCAATGAAAATATCTAGACGTATGATTATCAGACCTTTTATGTTTTTTTGCAGTGTTGCTCTCCCTGCCTCCCTATTTTCTTTATGTCTCTGTCTATGGTTTCCTAACCCACCGAGAGTCTGTTTCTCCAGTGTTTGTGTGTGTTTGTGCGTGTGTGTGTGTGTGTGTGTGTGAGAGAGAGAGAGAGAGAGAGAGAGAGAGAGAGAGACTGTGCAGAGCACTGAGGCCTTGGGCAGAACCAGGGCATTGGACCCCTGAGTCCCAAAACCACCACCGTATCCTGCTGCCCTCAGCTACAAACACACAACGCACATACAACACATGCACACACTTTGGCAAACAAAACCCGTATTTGTGTCTCTGTATATGTTTCTGTTCTAAGGTGTGGCTTAATAGATAATGCTAATTGTTAATCTTCTTTAAGAAATATGATAATTCTCTGAATAACTTGGCCTTTATTATAAACTGGCCTCCTCCTTAGAGAACAGAGGGTCAGGTCAGGGCTTTATATTTATGAATTACCTTTCTTAAGGTGTTATTAAAGCACATGAGTGGTACGAGTGGTGCGAATGCCTTCAGATGGCATATTTGAGACCCCGTTCATATTGCGGCATGGCCACCAATTTGTTTTGCGTCTATGTGGATCGTCCACCAGACCGGAAAGCAGAGTAATAGAGTCCAATTTGTGATGTCTGCATCCACGTTTGCAGGCCAGTACAGATGGCGACTACAGACAGGGGACACATGCGCAATTCCATACAAGAATACATGGTCTTTGTATGTATCCCATCATACTGAAAACAGAAAAAACATGGGTTCTTGTGGAGGATTCTGATGAGGCTGGCTGTGACTTCTTGGTAAGATCTTCCCAGGCAGTTGCACATATGGACGATTTTTTTTGCCTTTGCATCCATATGTGGACACAGCATGAGATTTCTGGAGAATTTGGACCTAAAGCAGCCCACCTTTGATTGGCAGGCTCGAACTAATAGTGTGTTTAGGCCGAATAACAGAAGCTTTTATTTTTGTTGGGGAGTAAACAGCTGGCTGAGTAGGCTTCGTGTATTCCCACCTGGATTCTTTGTTGGCTGTCTGGCTGCTACCAGCTGAAGGAAACTCCATAAAACAGCCCTGGCATCGAGTCAGAGTGGCTCCCCTGCAAGGAAAAAAAAAGCGGTTATTCAAAGATCAGATTTTTCCTCGTTTGCCTCCGTGTCTACATGTGCAATCTATTTCTGCCTTTATCTGCATGCTTAAATCAGTGGCGTTGCCTCTTTGTTTTCCTCTCACTGTATCTGTTTCTCCCCCAGTGTGTTTTCCTTCCTCCACTTAACATATTGATTCGTATTTCAGCACTAACAGTGTTCAAGGGGGTGTTACTTCTCACTAAGAAGCAGCTAGGTGTTTGTTCACTTGTATGTGTTGCCTGCCTATGTGTGGACCCCCCTCTGTCCCTAGTTAGACAACAAAAATAGACAAGTTATCACCATTTAACATTTTCTGTGGAAGCCTATCTGTGTATATTTTCATATTCACAAAAAAATTTGTCAGGAATTATTGATATCTAAATGTTAATATTTAGTTTTCACTGTTAAAATATATCTTTTGCAGGAAAAAAAAAATGACAACTACGACACCAATCCTCCCTCCCCAACCTGCCTCATGTATAATAAAGCCTTCACGCCCTCCAGAGAATTGCCGTAGAATTCATAATTTTCCAGCTTTCTCCTCCTCCGAGGTGCTTTTACCACGATTCCACCTTGGTAATATATGCAGCGCAGATCAAAGATGCGCGGATCGTATTTTTGGTGTGTGTGCATTCGTACACGTATGTGAGCTGCTAACAGGCGTGCATGCGCGGCTTCAAAAGCGCCACGACCGGGCCCCCAGGCTAGAGGGCAAGGAATACAGGTCTTGATGTCAGATGCCTCTAAAGCATGTGCAGTCACATTATACGGCTCCGGCATGAAGGTGAATCACCGAACGCGATGCCTCAAAGCTCTAGCAGTGTGTGACTACTGACCTTAGATAAATACAACTCGGCACAGTGCGCTGCAAGTCTACACACCTCAGGCCAATAAATAGATAGATTATGTTGCTTTATTATACTGTGTGCAGTCCTCTGCACAATACAAATCAGTATGTCATGTTGTATATTTAAGCTGGTTCCTTTTCATAACATAGCTATTGTAATAGTCTGTTGACTGGTCGGTCGCCCAAACAAAAACTAACTACTCGACGGTTTCCTGTGCTACATCAACGGCCTGCCAGGATTAATCAATTGTTGTCAGCAGCTGGAAGGACAGACTACTTGGAAAACCTTTCACGTAACTCAAACTCAACTAAACGTAGACTAAGTAGGACAGAAAACCAGTACAGAAACCGAAAACAAGAACTATCGGTAACGATGATAGACGTGACGTCGCCTCACTATGTCTTAACGAAAAAGTTGAGGTTGAAAACCAGCAAATAGCCTGCTGGAACATGTGTTCTCCGATGAAAGAGAACAAGTTTTGTTGACAGCGGGTGTTCATATTCTTCTTTTGAACAGATGATACTGTTAGCTGGGGGGCTAGGAAGCTAGCTACAGAGCTACGTCCTGCAGTGCCACCGTCTCCTTAATCAAGCTGATCAGTTGGCGTACAGCTAATTCAAGATGGTTACGTTGTTGTACAACGCATGAGAGGCCTTCTGTGCGCCATTTGAAGTTTTGTCCTCGCCTCAGTTTTCTCCTCTCATGCTAAGCTAAACAGCCAAACCCGAGTGATCTCTCTTAATGGATTCGACATGCTGACTTGGCTCGAAAGCCACCAACGGGGGTCCACTAGCGCCAGCGGTGCGGGACACACAGCAAAAACAAGAATTACATAAGCCGATGCTGGTAAACCTTGTCTTTGTGTTTCTTGGCCTTAATTGACACCATGTTAAAAGAAACATTCGGTCTGGCGGCATGAAAAAGAAGTCAAGCTCTGCGTATCACAGCTCAGTACCCAACATATTATATCAGTAGGATAGAATGAAAGTGAGGCACCCAATGTGATGCCCCAAAGCCGGCTCAGTTTGTGACTACTGACCTTAAATAACTCAGTGCAGTACGCTGCAAGTCCTGTTAACACTGCTCTCCAAGCAGAAGGCTAACTTGCTCCACTATTTTCTGTGTGTGGACGGATGAAATAGGTGGACGCTGGCTGGATATAATGTGGAGGTCATGCTCAGTCTGTGTTTTCCTTTGCCTAATTGGCTAGTTGAAGGCTAAGTAGTTTAAGTTTAACCAAGGATTTCTTTAACGGACTCCAGCCTTAATAGCTAACATGCAAGGACAAGCTAAACCGGCTATTGCTGTGTTGAACCCCTTAACTGTTACAAATGTGATGGGCTTTTAATAAAGAAACCATTGTAAGTGTAATCTTTAGTATATTATACTCACTTATCAAAAAGAAAAAGAGGCCTAAATCAAACTCTTATCACTTTTGACACTTTTTACAGTCATGCTGTACAGTCACCTTACAGTCAAGGTTCACTGTTGCATTCTCAGACACTGAGCTGCAGTCCACACTCTTTATTGATTTGATATTTATTTTGGCGCGCTACGTGTCATGTTTGGTTATTAACAGAGCGGGCTGAGCATTCGGTGACAAATTGTCGCAATCAGTTCAGAAATAGAGCAGACTTCATTGTGAGAAGCCGAGCCAAAGGGCCCCTTAAAGGTTATGTCGTCGTTTGTGACAGTCGGAGGAGAAAAGAATGTCCTCTGGGACTCGGCTCTGTCTGTCAGGCCGGAGATGAGGGGCGGGGAGATAGCGAGATATATTGAGAGAGAGGGAGAGAGGGAGAAGCGATTGCTGTTGAGAGAAATGAGAAGGTCTAATAAAGGAAGAAAGGAACTCGAATTGCTAAAGGTTGGGCTGTCATCCACGTTTGTCAAGCTGTGTCGTTTAATTCAAGTGTCGAATGGTTGAATCCAGAGGGAAATAATTGTGATTTTTAAGATATAAAACACCCAAGGAATCAAACGAAGCCCTGCTCACCTAACAATACTTTGGGCAAGCATGTTGGACGCAATCTATTTACTTCCTCTCTGAGGGACCTGAGAACAGAAGCACGATTGTTCTGTTTGGATTAAACACACACTACAGGAGGTGATAAATCATAATCATGGGAACACAGCCGCTGTTTCTTTCCCACTCTGTGTTTCTCCAGGTGCCAGCTCGTCTCTCTTCCCGTCACTCAGCTGATCTCTAATACATCAATGATCCACTAACATACAGTTATCTTCCCTGGAATATCCTTGCCTGGTAGCTGCAGCATATTGAAAATATGAAGCATGGAAGACAGCAGCACGTGCTCTGGTTGCAGAAGGCAGTCCTGACAGTCAAGGTCTGAGGACAGCAAATCAAACCGCAAGGCCGCTGGAGCCGGCCTGATATCCAGCTGCCCTGACATTTGGAGGCTTTTTGATGTGTTTGTTTTTCCTTCTCCGCGTTGCTGCAAAGCTTCCCTCGCCGCCGCCGCCGCCGCTCGCTGCATGCCTGTTTTATAATTTGATCTCTTTCTCTGTGTTTTTCCATCTTGTGTTTGTTTTTCTTATGTTTTTCCTGCGCGCTTGAAATAGTCGCTGTCTCCGCGGCGAGTTCACAGGACCCCCTCACCTCACTGTCAGCCTGTTATCAGAAAAGAGCCTGGTGTGTCTCCCACTGAGCCAGGAGGCACGCTCCTTCCCTCCGCTTGCCTTTCATCTGCGCCTTAACGCAGCTGCACCGAAAGCAGACGCATGCTCTTAAACACACTTATTATTCGCCCAGTGTCGCATTAAGTTCACACCGCTCTCTGCTTCTTGTAACCTCAGATATCCCAGAGCATTTAATCCCTCTAAATGTGCACCAAATCCTCCAACGTTAATGAATATTGACTTTTCCGTGACAACTATATGGTATTGACAAGCATCGATTCAAGTGCTGTTTGTTTGCTGATAGAGTCAATGCAGCTTTCGGATGCAGAAATAGTGCTGAATATACATTGTGTGCTAAATTTGCACATATTCTGCATGACAGACACTTCAAAACAAGTGGAACACATCCGTTATGCTGTGATAAAGTAATCGCTTCCACGTGTGCAGGGCTATTGTTTATGACAATGCACCGCAAAGACCTGTGGGTTATATAGTGTGAGTACAGTGTGCCTGATAGCGCTTCCCAAGGCAGTAAATCTCCGCCGTTTCATATCCTGCTGTGATTTCTAATTCTGTTGTCTTATCTTTCCGGATCAGTCTTCCTGCTTCTGGCTTCAGTGACAAGCCACAGCCAATCTATAGCGCACAGGCACACATATAATAATAATAATA
>JASGAT010383605.1:14921-25001 GCA_030220025.1 Chelon auratus | reverse complement strand
CAACACTGTCTATGTTATGAGACAGTATTAGCATACAGAGCATAATTCTTATTGGTTACTTGTTATATAGTGGGTAACCAAATGATTATTAAAGTAAATGGATTCATCTACTGGAAAAACATTAGGTCTACTAAAGTAGTCAATTAGACTTAGACTTAGACTTAGATAAACTTTATTGATCCACAAGGGAAATTGCTTGGTTACAGTAGCTTAGTTGTCCATAAAAAACACACTCTTAAGAACCTCAGATAGAAAGAAAAGATTAAATTAAATAAAATAGAAATAAAAAATAAGTAGATTAAAATCAAGTAACATAAAATAGAAACAGTATAAGCCAAAATGTACAAATTATCATAATAGCATATGAACAAATGTACAAGAAATGGAAGAATTAATCCTTTGGTTAACCAAATGATTGTGAAAGCTTAGATTATCAGGGAAGTCTAAGTCTCGGACCCAAATATAGGTGCAGTGCAAAGCAAATGAATGTCTTCTAGGTGGGCGTAGGCTATGGCAGAGTTTTAATGGTGTTATTGTTAGCTAGCTAACCTTCAAACTAAGACATATTTACACTGTAGAAATGTCTATTTACATTGCTTTTATGGAATTATTTGTATCTGTGAATATCATCAGTTTCCTGCTATACATCACTGTGCAAATGTTAGCTTGTTAATTTGTGACTGTCAATAGGCAAAAAAAAGAAAAAGCACTATCCATCATATAGGCTAATATACTGTTATCAAGCATAAAGCTTTTCTATACAGTACGAGTCTGTGTTGTGAGCATATTATATGGGGATGGATTGAAATGGAGGATTGTGAAAGATCAGTGCTTTGGAGCACGCTTTTAACCGCTTGTCATTTAATAGATTTCAGCCACAGTACAGAAAAAGGTTCTCCAAATTGTCCACTATTGTCCCCTCGCGGATCAACGTATGCTAAAGATTTGCCAGCTAAGCAAAATTGCCTGAGCCGTTTCCTGCTTCTTTCTCTGCTGGCTTTGTTGTAGAGGTAAACCTGGCCTCCCAGAAAAAAAGACCCTTTAATTAGCTTGAATAATAGCCGTGCATGTGTGGACTTAATCCCTTTGGCTTGCGCTACTCCGTTAATGGTTTCCTTGTCACTCACGGGGCACTGCATGAAAGCACAATCTGCTTTTCACTCCCAACACCTTTCTTTCTTTCTGCGCCGTCCCCTCTTACCCTCACCCGCCACTCCATACCCTAGCATCCTTCCTCCTGCTGACCACAACAGGTTTCTTCTTTTATTCCTTCACTGCAGCCCTTGTCTTTTGATTGAGCTCCTGAATTATGATGAATCTGCCCCTCTTCTGCACGAGGAGAGTCTCGCTCTCCTCATGAACGGGTGAACAAATTACTCGCCGAGTTCTTGTTAACGTTAATACTCTGCTCTGCCGTCAAGCAGAAGATAGACTTGCAAAGGAAATGTTTTTTTAAAATAAAATATTTTCAGTACTCACTTTTTTATGCAGAGCTTAAAGCATTTTATATAAATTCATTCCACTTGCGTCAAATGATGATAAACTGCTCATTTGATGACCATAAGGACGAAAACCTTTATGTTTGCAGATTTTGATATTTACTGTGACAGCTGACATTTAATATCCACTTGCTGTCCTCGTGCTTCTTCTATGAACTTTAGATGAGATTTGCCAAATGCCATCATGTTTTACTCTCTGCTCTCAGTCCATATTTCGGCCAAGTGACAGCAAAGCAGAGCTGAAGCCCTATAGGAAAGCGCTTCACATCCAAAGAGTCTAAAGATGTAAATCAATAAGAGATGGAGCAAGGCAATACATTTTCATTGTCGGGGCTCGGTGTGAACTGCCAGTGCATGACCTGCTCCAGAGGGAGACGGAGCATAGCTCACCAACACCTAACCAGGAGCAATATTGAGCCAGATTGTCCTTCCTATTCATTTTCCCCCTCCGTTTCTGTCTTTGTCTGTATGGGTCGTGTCTTTGAGNCTCTCTCTCTCTCTCTGCATCTGAATGCCAAGAGGCAAACGGGCGCAGCTTTAACATTAAAAGACAATAAATAGCCATGGATGTCTATAGGTGAAAGTCACTCTCCCCTGTAGTTCTAGGGACCAGGTATAAATCTTTTAAATTATAAATCAATAAATAGTTAATACAATAATAGGAATCTTTATAAATATTTAAGTAAGAGGATAGAGACAGAGTGTGGAGGTTGGGGAAAGAAGTCAGAGGAGGTGTTTGTGCAACTGAGTGCACAAAGTAACGCTTCTGAATACAATACCCACCCATGCAGGTTAAGGCTACACTCTATAGTTTACACTACAACAGTATGCTTTGCACCTGTAGGATGATGTCTATGTACATGAGGGCTAATTTGGCATGCATAGCTTTGACATGCCCAAAAAATGTGACCATCTTGTGAGGGAAATTAGGATTATCCTCTATTTGGACTCATCGGAAATCACAGACAATCAACTTGGGAGTTACACCACTCTTTGTAAACACTTGAACGATGGATAGGATATAAGCAACAGCCATGTTTTAGCTGCTCGCTGGGTGCTAGCACGAACCAAATGCATCCAAAGACGGAATGTGTTTTACCGCCACAAACCCAGAGCAAAAGAAAACACTAAAATTTCTTTTCCAAGACGCACTTGCGCCCATTTTCTTCTCCTCCCCTCTGCCTGTTTATCCTCCCATCCTTCTATCTCCGTGACAGCCCTAACATTGTTCTGCCTCTCCGTCGGGAGTTAATTTGCCGGAACATTCCCGCTGCACGCTGTGATCACCTAGTGAATACCCCCATAATTCTCTCTGCCTCTGCCTCTCCCTCTCATCCAGCCATGGAAATGACACCGAGGGGTTGACAGTTCAATTTACCCATAACGGATGATGGCTATCACGGCAGCGCCCGTGCACCAGTCCTTTCCTGTTGACTTTTATTTCTACCTACCAAGAGAGAGAGAGAGATCCCGCTATTTACCCATCTAGACTCCAGCGGCGCCTCCTCTCCTCATCATCACTGCCGGTCCTCTGGGGAGAGATGCTGCCACTTGTTTATGTGACCCTGTCAGTATCCGCCCATACACACAACCCGTGTACTTATCAAGCAAATTATTCCTCCATTGCCGCCCCTCCTCTTCTCATCTCCCCGTTCTTCATAACATAATGGAGGAGTTATTGATCGATATCTTTGCTCATGATGCCTCTCAGCTTGTTGGTGTTGCCCCCCTCATCATGCCATTGATATACATCCCCCCTCCCCTTCTTCTCTCCTCTTTCAAATGATTTTCTCTTTCCTCTCGCCTATTTCCCATTATCCAGCTCCGCTTTACATAAATCCAGCCGGTCATTAGATCCATCAAAAGCTAATGAACGTCATCCATTTCCTCCACTCCTGTCTCTTTTTTTTTCTTTCTCAATGTCAGTTGGCTCCCTTTCTTTTGCCTTTACTGGACATGCACACACATCCTGATGCACATAGAGTACACTATACATGCTTATGAAGACGAGGTGTACTCATTTGCCAACACCAACTGCATACAGCCCTGTCAGACATACATGTACACAAATTATATAGAAAGCTGTGAATAAACCCCAAATAGCCAACACCCGGAAAAGAATAATAATAAAAAGTATTGTGACTAATATATTTGTAGAAATTTCTAAAAAATTAAAGTTCAGATGTATGATTTTGAATTTATGGCCATTTACAAAATGGGAAAATGAGCAAAGAGGCTGCAAATACCTTTTTCTTGCACGTTCTTCTCTGTCCCAAGGAGACCATCTTCCTCCCGGTATAGCTGTCAGCCATGCCATCTATTTGTGTCATTCATTACCCTCCTCTCTCCCCTTTGCTAATAATGAGCTGCACGTATAATAAAACAATTATAGACAGGAGACAAATTCACTTATACACCTCTGCCCCCTCTGCCACCTCCCTCCCTCTTTTCATTCCCTCTAATAGACATTAACATTTCTGGTCTATAAAATTAGTTGGGTCCTCTTGAACCGTGTCAAAGCCAGCGCTTCCATCCCGAGAGTATGTCTGACAGATAAATGATGAGACAGAGACCCATGTCACATATCTGTAATGTTAACCAGGCAGTGAGGAGGCTGCCCATCCGTCCAGTGCCTATGAAATGAACATGTCTGTCCCTTTGACGATGCATGAATGTCATACTGCAGAATATTTGGCCACTGCTGTGTCATTGAGCAACGGTTGTCAAGAGAAAGTCTTAGGTATATTTAGATTTACTCGTTGGTGTATGTACAATTATGTCCTTCTATATTTTCAACTTAATTTATTAAAATTAAAATCAGTGGCAAGCACCTGAAGTCTCAGCTCCTCCGTTCATGTCAGATATAGAATCAAAAACCCAATAGGCGTTTGAAATCCAATAGATGTCGATGTATAATCAAAGACAGCGCTTTTCTGCCTCCAAATGTCCAATTTAACTGCTGGCACTGAGGCGATATAAAGGTGGGCACACAGGGGTACACAGGTTTCTCTGTCTGCAATTTGATCTAATCAGGGTCTGATTCAGATTCAGTCACGACACCATGCGAGAAAGCAGCTTTGAGCAGCGTGCCAATCAGCCGACTAGCAGCAAGAGGGGACATCCAGCGCTTCTGGTTGGGGACCCATGGCTTCTATAATCACTGAAACAGAATGGGAACTTTTGGGATAACAAGGCTCTTTTCTTCTACCTGCAGGGTGGTCTTGACACTATTAAGGCCTACCTCAGTCAAGTGATTCAGGAAATAACATTGTTTTACAGGGCAGGTGATATATATTTTTGGAAAATCTGAATTTTGAATCTGAATCGGGATTTGGTGATGCCTTTTAGTTTTAAAATCTAAAAATATACAGAAATTACTCTTTGCTCATGTAGTGCTATTCTTAATTCATTTTTTACACATTTGGTAGAATATGAACCATGACAGTCATTTGTGGTTATACCTTTTTTTTATTGAACCTAATATGTCTGAACTCTAAATGGCAATAAAATCTTCAAAATATTCAATGATGTTATTGTGAATTAAATGTAGCAATTAAAAAAGAAACTTATTTAGAAACAAAATTATTTGGTCAAGCTGTATTATTCATTATGTACATTATGCGCAGGCATTAAACATTAGAATTAAAATACATTATCGACTTGGATATTAAGCGTTAAAAGATCTAATGACAGGAATATGCATACGTCTCATTCTGAGGGAACTTTTACAGAATTTGTGTAATCATAGCTACGCTCCTTGTTAATTCAAGTGTGGCTTTAAATGCTCCTCAGTCTTATTTATTTTTTTATTTTATTTTTTTGTGGAAAGATACAGCATGCAGTGATGCTCTGGAGTTGTGTTTTAGTGGTCTATTACAACCCTGCATAATCGAAACGACAGCGTTTACTGTCATTATCGTATTGTTTTAACCTTATTGATAACAGAAATATTGCTTTTTATGAACGTTCTTTTAAAGAATTGGAGATGTGCATTTGACGGTGTCCGCATTAGAGCAGAAAACACAATAGGTTCTGGTGTGTATGTGTTATTTGAGGTTATTATCAGCCTGGGTGGGGAAGAAGTCCCCACTCAGCACCTAGTGAGCCCTTAAACTGCAGTCATAGCACTGTAATGTAATGGGGGAGAGAAGGAGAGAAGGAGAGAGACCTGGAAAAAGTGAATTTTCAGCGTATTTCAGGCAAAACATTTCTTCTTCTGCTTCCTCTTGTCAGCTCGGTTTAAACATCACGTGCCGCCTATCCCGACCAGCAGGCCATTTGAATCTTTAAGCAGAAGAAGATTGAAATGCATCCCCAACAAAGCCGTGGTTAATGTTTAAAGAGAAAATAATGGAAATACAATGTCGGGATCACACCAGAGAGAGTCAAAAATGTGTTTTATTACGGGGGAATATGACTAAATAATATATTAGACGGGCATGTTTTACATTATTGTGAATACTGAAACGTCGCCGAATGGCTGGAATGTGTTCCAGGTGGTGACAAGCTGGGGACAAGTAAACAAACAAGCAAACAAGATGTCTTAATGGATGGTGGGGACTGTTTGATAATGGATGCAAGACCATATGTGCATGCTTTTCTGGACAAAACGACTGTGACAGTTTTGCTTGCGTGTATTTTTAGTGATTTTCAGTGCTTGCACAAGTAGGCTTTCCGTATCTGTGAACATTGCATGAGAAATTCACGTTTAGTACAAGTCAAGGCAGAAGCAGACATGCAAATGATGCCAAAACACCATTATTTATTTTTCAAATAATAACCACTTGAAAGATTGCAATCGTGTGCTATCTGTTTAACTTTTAGGGTTATTTTTTATTTTTTTCGTCCCACTTTGTTGTGTCCATTCCTGCTCAAGCAAAACCGAACATTAACAAACATGACCACAAAGTATTCAGCTGCACTGTCTGTGAAGTGTGTTTTGGAAGGTCAGACCACTCTAGCTGCCCTGAGGACAGCACTAAAGTCATTCAAGCCTGTTTTAGTGTGCGGACACCCTGATACTCATGCACATCTTAAGTATGACCTGTGGCGATGAAACTGAGCTCATGCCTGTGGTCTCTGATCACTCACTGGTGTCCTTGGCTTTGCGTCTGGCCGGAGTATCGCAGTATTTAAATGCATTTGTCACTGGTGGGTCACGGCTCAGTGGTTCAGACGAATGACCAGGTCCAAAATAAAACGATGTAGCTTTAACTAACTTGGCTTGGATCTGCGTATTTGTGATATCCAACCGGCGCGTGGAACAAGAAGTCCAAAAGCAGCACTGCAGACTCAGAAGAGCTCTGCCTGAAGTTAATGCTAGTGACACCAGGGGGAGCAAGTCTATTAGAAGTACCCGCTACAGAAGACTGTGGGTGAGAAATTTGTCCTGGTTACTGTGGTGGATTCATATCGGAATAATTCATCATCACCTTTTAAATTCATTCACCAAAAACCTACTGTTGATTCGGTTTCTGAAATGTAAAAGACACTGCCGCAGCCGACGGGTTATTATTTTATTCCAAGTTCCCTCCATGTAGGGTTCTGTCAAAGCAGCTGCAGTGGCAGAGTCTTAAAACTCAGAGCAAAACTGCAGGATGTTAAATGCTGACCTAGGGAGAAAACTGACGTTAGCTTTGGCTGTGAGTGTTTAACTCTCACCACTCAGGGCTAAAAATAATCCGCGACGTCCACGAACATGGAAAGAAAGGGAGGTACAAGAAAACCAAGGCAACTACAAAATGGTGTCATTAGTTTTTATAGTTTGCTAAGGAAACACTAATAAGCCGTGGCTGGTAAACCATACCTGTAATTAGAAGAGGGTTGAGGCAGGGCATGCTATTTATTTGTGAGCTATGTAATGCCAGGTTGTGGCCTGGGTTCCCACACCTTCACTGGGACAGTTGAGGTCACATTTGGTGAGTTTTTTTATTTTTATTTTTTTTTATACCCAAGCCAGGAAGAGATACTTTCCTGCCTTTTAGTGGTTTTGACCTGCCCAGACCAGGTCACAGGTCTCTGGCAGCCAATAGCCAAAGCAGTCTACTGCCCATACGTTCGTTAGCAACCCCTCCTCAATGTTAGAACTACAAGTTTTTAATTCTATCGCTGTGTCTAGTACATTTTATTTGAGTAACGGAGGGTGTAAATGTAACCACAAAAAATGTCTATGGCATGAACACTACACTACTAACTATCCCGCAAAGCTATTTACCAGAACGGCTGAATGGGACGACGCAAAATGAGGATTATAAGTGAGTGTCTGAAATCCTACTTTACCGCTCACTATTGAGTGTCCATTACATGGAGACTAGAGGATGAGTGAAGACACAGCCTGTGTCATTTATTTCTTTGGTTAATATTAGCTTTTGAAATTAGATGTTACCTACAACTCGGATTTCTTCCACATACTCTCTGTAACTTAATGATATAAAAATGTTTTCAGGAAATCCCAAACCCTTCAAGATCTGGGAAGTGAAGCGAATGCGAAAGAATGTGTATTTTGGAGAGGGCTCCCATGTGTGTCTCATCAGCATATGGTAGTGATTACACAGGGAAGTGAAGGTGAGCCTCAGGTGGACTCTTTCTATTATTTTATTATTTTTTTTCTATTACTCTCGTTCTCTCGCCCAATTATTAACCCCCCACCACCACCTCTTCCACCACACACACACACACACACACACACGTATCCTCTCGAGTCTCATTATGCAAAATTAGCCTCGTGATTTGAAGTGGGGAATGTCGGAGTGCACACACTGGAGTGCTTCACCTGTGGCATCTGATCAAATTTGGCTAATTGATGAGCATCCAAAACATGAATGTGGTGCAGAGGGCCAAACATATTTTCATCAGATGCCCTGGCACTGCGTCTCTCGCTCTCTCTCTCTCTCTCTCTCTCTCTGTCTTTCATTCCTGTACTCGAAGCACTCAAATGAACCACAACAACTCAGTAAAGGTTATGACTTTCTGTGAACTTCATGGTGTATCTCACCCATCTATTGTTATTTTACTGTTGCTTCCCCGTACGTCCCTTTATCTGCCCCCCTCTGTCCCTCACTTTGGTTGAACATTTACGTGCTAAGTCACTGATCGTGGTCAATGGAGCGTTCAGAGGACGTGTCATGAGCCTGAACAGAAGCCAGNCCCCCCCCCCTCAAGGTGAGAGTAGCTTCAGGGGATGCTATGTTACTAGGTCCAGTAGTTACACCGTCATCCGCTTCAACTTCTCCTTCAGATCTTTCACTGATCGAGCAGATACGACTGCCGCTGCTCAAGAGCCAGTGTCCTGCACACATGGTTGATTTCTGTTCTGCAGTTTCATCTTATTACTCTTGGTTTCCTGTTGTTTAGAAGCACAGATATGGAAACTCAGTTGCACATCTTTGTCTTTGATCGTGTTCCAGTTGACCAGTTGAGAAGTCACTGCTCTGAGGAATAGTTTAAGGCATCTGTTACACTCCCAACATTAGTCACTCATCTTTTTTGATTAAATACACTGCAGCTCATTTTTATTTTTTTTTCCTTCTTTCAAGCTCCAGGCCCAAAACGAACACAGACCGATGACATATCTCTCTCCAAGTAAGGTTTATGTTAATGGTAGGCCCTCGCAGGTGGAGGTCTCCTCTTACACAAACACCAGCCGTTGATTGCCTCCACTTAGGACCAGTAAAAGTAATAAATGATGACCGATCAGGTCCCACTGCAAATTCTGTCCAGTCAGTCTGATGGATGGCCAGGTCTAGGTGTGGTCTGAGCCAGGTCTGGTACGTTTAACAAGTGCTTGGTTTCCTCCCATGAGCTTGTGTCTGTCTGAAAATCACTCCAACGGGTAGTCACAGTGGAATATTTTTTTCGCCCCCTCTTAGGAGAATCACATTTTATATGAGGCATCGTACATTTTCCCTGACTCAATCTTCCTCATCCGGTGCTCCCTACTGCAATGTAAATACATTTTGCTGAGCTGTGGTCTATCAGACTTTTCCCAGATAGGATGGCTAAGCTAAGTCAACAAGAGTATTAGTCGAGCTTCAGATTATGCTTAGTGAGATTCTAAAACTTTACACATCAGCCACTTCTCAAATTTACTGTGGGTGTTAAACCAAAGACAGCCAGTACAAACCTGTATAAAAGGATGAATGTTTGGGGGTTGCCCCTACGGTCACTTCGGTCAGCTTTATAAGAAGTGAAACCAAAAGAATCTGTCTGGGTTCAAATGGTAACTTCAGATGTGTAAAATAGGTTAAACTAAGAGAACAAGAAAACGAGCTGTAAGATGGTGTTTTATTAGAGCGCATTCACAACTTTTGAAATCGATATTTCAGTTTTCAGCTTTTGTGAAGTATTTTATAAACTGGCTAAAGAGGAATATAGTGTCTCCTACTGAGTGAGGCTGAAAACCCTGGTGCTGTATGTCAGAAACATTACATGAGAAGAACTGACGGCTTACATCAGCAGTAGAGGTACTGACCCAGTCTCAAGATAGTAAAGCATTTTATTCGTCTCAATCTAATCTCAGTTTGATTGATCCCCCAAGATATGTTTGAAGATCAGCTCATCTTTTAAGAGTGTTCATTTGTGT
>JASGAT010383605.1:0-14855 GCA_030220025.1 Chelon auratus | reverse complement strand
AAAGTGGCCTGATTTTTTTTATTCCTGTTTGGGATATACTCCTCCCCCCCTCACCTCAATCATCCAGAATCCATAAATATGCAAATATTTTTTCATTTCAAAGTTTAATCGTTGTATATCTTCTACGCACAGTGCTTGTATAAGTTGTCTGTTCGATCCAAACAACGCAAAGCCTTTTCTCATGTTCACAGCTGTGTGTGTTGACGTACATCGTTCTGTGTATTCAATCATTCACCATTGATCAAAAGACAGTTTGTGTGTTTTCCCTTCATTTGCTTTTTTCTGCACATTCTGTGGTTCTGTATAACTCGGTGAGAAACGCATGGAACATTTTGAATCGTTTCATCAATATCTTTATATAAAAGTATCTACAAAACAATATGGATTGCCATCATATCGTACATCGATCAGACATAACATTAAGACCACCTTCCTAATATTGTGTAGGTCTCCCTTGTGCCTCCAAAGCAGTTGTGATTCATCGGAGAATGGATGTGGGCCTTCTGAGGGTGTCCTGTGGTGTCGAGCAACATCATGTTGTTAGTGGGGGCCGTTGGGTCCTATAGGTTGAGGGGAGGGGCCTCTGTGGTCAGTTTGGGATCTAGTGAATTTGGAGGCTAGGTCAACACCTTCTGTGGTTTGTCATGTTTTTTGAGTTGTTTCTAAACCGTTTTTGTGTGTGTTTCTGTGTCAGGCTGCATCCTGCTGGGGATGGCTGCTGCCATCAAGGGGTGTCATTGCTACAGGGTAGGGATGCCTGGTCTGGTCTAGGTGGGTGGTACATCCACATGAATGCCAGATCTTCCAGCATAACACTGAATTGTCACAAGATGATAAATGCTATTTACTTCTTCTGTCAGTGGTTTTAATGTTATGGCTGTCCGGTGTATATTCAAAGTAAAAACGAAAGGAACAACATTACTTAACATCCATCTGTTATTTGTTGTGCGCATCTGTGTATTTGTGTGGCCACAGAATCCAGAACATATTGGTAAATATGTGCGCTCTTGTTTGACTTGGCCGCTACACATCCTGCAGGGATTGTGCTGAATCCCTTTCCCTGTGGCTGTGTGGTAATCTTGGTTTTACATTCAAAATCTCCAACACATTGCAGAGTTCTCTGTGTTTTCATAGAAGTCCGTACAGGATGGGCTTAACACTTGAGAGAGCGGGAGCTTAGTTTAAAATGATACAGCTCAGGCGTGAATGTCGCTTTGTGATGTGTGAAACGGGTCGTGCCAAAAAAATACTCTTCCACAAGCGGGATGGCTTTAATTAATTCTGTAAAAAATTAAATCTGTCTTTCTAGAAGCTATTTAGGTTCGAAGTAGAATACACTGTCATACACTTTCCACAACTTTTTTTATGCAAGAGTGGGAATTAAAATGGGCATTCAGGGCTGTTATTGAACTGCGGCTTCACCCAATGTGAAGTAAATCATTTTTGTAGCCACAATTAAAAAAAAAAATCCCCCCTCTGCTATAAAACTCCGGTAATATTATGTTCGGTTCTCCAGGGTTGAGGTATAAATCCATGCTGTCTGCCGCGATTCACTACGCCACATTAAATTCCTTTAGATCAATTAAACTTCCCATCTCACTTTACAAGCCACCAGTCTTAATGTTGCCCCCACCCCGCCTCTACCCTTTGAGCAAGGGGAATACTCTTAGAGGGTATACAACACAGGGTGCTGTGCAGAATTTATTTAGCCATAGCCAAATGAACTGCGGGAGTTAGGGGGATGCTTGAATTACTCGTCATCAGCATTTTATGAATAGGAAGTAGGGGAATTTCATGGGACTGACGCAGAATCTATGTGTCTGTGTGGAGTCACACACGGTGTCGTGTTGAACAGAAACGTAGTCAGAAAGTGTGCAAAAATCAAAGATGAGATAAATTATCAAATTCTGTTAGCAGTGACTGCTTTGCCACCTCGCTTTCTGATATTCCAGACACCATAATTCCGGCTCTTGAACAGTCATGGCTGCTTAACGGGAAATTTGGAAGCGCGTTATGTATCGTTCTCCCTGGGCTGCCGTTTACGACTGAGACTTGTATGGATTCCTCTCTTTGTATTTTTAGTGGAGGGATGATCCGAGAGTGAACAGGTGGACTCGGGCTCTGTCACCAGTGAGCTGGCAGATTTGCTGTTCTGCTGTCTGTGAATGTGTAAAATGCTATCACGCTGGAATAAAGTCACCTTTTGGATGTCATCCTTGCAGTTTTACCATAGCGTTATTTTCTTCTACGTAGTCCGATCTCACGCTTTGTTGTTGAAATCAACTCGAGTTTGTTTGTATGTACATATTGCCCTTCCACTGTGCTATTTGTGTGCACTGTAAAGGTCATTCTCACTCTCTTAGTTTTCACCCATAGTTATTATTCACATTCACAGACCATTAAACCTTTAACAAGCTGTAAGCGAAGCCTGAATATCAATTATTCTTTAATATGCAAAGAAAACAACAGGCTGCCAGGCTATTTTTAATAAAGTGAATAGGGCCAGGTGTGCCGCCTGAACACATCCGCATATAGCACACTTTTTGGGAGCCACTTTAAAAATTAATTGCTGTGATTTTGTCTACCATCCGCCGCTCTAACGGCCCCCTGCAGAGACTTAAAGAGTTAAGGTGCGTGCTCAAGTCGGGCTAAGTAAATTCACTTTATGACACTGCTGTGACATGTGCATCTGTGATTTCACACGCTTAATGTAAAATTTACAGTTGCCGTATTGAATGTCGCACGGGTTGTGGGGAGAGCTGGGGGTAACCGGAGCCCCCAGAGAACAAAGCGGGCGTTTCAGCCCCGTCCCCCCTTTGCGCATGCCTCCCCGGCTGCCACCCCTCCCTGCTGCTCTTTACAGCTGTGGAGGTGTGATCCGAGCACGACGGTTGGCCTTATAGCCGTTAAGCGAGCACCACTGCGCTTCTAATAGCCAGAGGCCTTAATGACCAAAACACCTGGAAGTATTAGAGCATAGGCAGAATGGGCTTTTCTCAGGGAGCTGGGAGATCTTTCAGGAATGGGTGGATGTAGAGCAGAGTGGTCTAGTCCCCCATCTCCCACATGCGCATTGACTGCATATGATCACCAGAGTGACCAAAGCTTTGAGCCAGCCTGGATGGAGTGGTCATGTTAAGAAGAGAGAGGCCCACGCACACTTAAAGTTCAAACATGGATTAGGCACGCTCGTCCCATGGTGTCATGTTCAATGGCAGACCTCCCCCTCGGGGAAGTGATCCCCCCCCCACGCTACCCTTCAGTATTGATTTAGTTCTGTATAGATTATCAACATACTAAATCGTGTGATTAAGCCGCAAGTCCTGCAATGTGTAGACATGAGGCGGCTTTTAACAGGTATTGTTTTTCCAAGTCACGCAGGTCATTTGAGATCTGTTGCCATTTGAAAGATTGATTTGATTACTCACTGTATGAGCAGGGAAATTAACGCTCGATACACCGGGCTTGATGCGGGTTCAGTTTTCATAAGTTAACTTAATGTGTCTGTCTGGCATTTTCCATTTCTATTTGGTTTGTATTAATTACACTAACGCAGAATAGCACATCCTTTGAAACCTCTGAAATGTTTGAGATAAACATTAACATAAGCTTATTTTGACTTAACTGTCTATCTGCCTAAGAATGAATTATTCTGGATTTGAAGGAACATTTTCAGATCTAAAGAAGACTCGTGTTGTTTAAAACATTATACTCGAATTTAAAGGTGCTGTGTTATTTGAACTTCATCCAATATGACTGACTTTTTTCTCTATGATTTTGGAAATATGTCACTCTTGTTGGTATATAATAATAGTTGGACGCTGCCACCAAACTCTTCAAACAATGTGATGGTTAGTTGGAGGGTATCGAGTCACTGATGGTAAGTTTAGGCATCGTGATGCTTGTTGGCATGATAGAGGCTAGGACTGTTTATGACTGCTCAGACGGAAGTTTGATTTCATTTGACAGTCATCCTGCATTACCAGCAAAGTATGTTGGCTTAAACCAGGCTTCTGTTGTCAATAGCTATTGTATTGTGAAGTAGCCAATGAACTAGGGCTGCTACAAACGATTATTTTTTAATTGATTGTTATTTCCTTCCGATAAGTTGATTATTTTCTGAGTAGTTAATTAATCCTTATGCCCTCTAAGCGATAACAGTGACTTCTACCGGTGATCTTTCAACCTTTCATTTATTATAAATAGGAAACATTTACTATGCTCCCTCATGAATTAGCAAAGATAGTGTTGAGTATTATTTAACTTCAGCGGTTGTATCCTGCGTCTCGCCCAGGTGTTAGCTGGGATAGTTCTTGACTGAAAAGCAAAAGATGAAGACGCAACGGTGACTCAAACAAAACTCAGACAAAACTCGCTGCTATAGTCCAGATATGCATGCCGCTCTCTTGTCACTTTGACGTCAGAAACTGCTCTTCTCCGCTGGGGTGCATAGCGTTTGTGCTTTTGTGGCAGGCCATTATAACTTTTAACAAATTTCTCACACTTCTGATGATTGGTTGCGGCCGTTTTCCAGCATGCCCGGCAGCAGGAGCCACCGTAATAGGGAATGAACGTAAACATGCGTCAACGTATTCCACACAAATCGATTTATTTACACAATGGATGTCATCAATTACATCAATGCATTGCTGCAGCCTCGCAATGAAAGCGTATCCAGTTGATACACATGGTCTTCAGTAATGAAGGACTGGCTGACATTTAGACTGCTACATTTAATTACGTGGTATTCTGTTAAGCTCCCTTGACGTGGCTCTAACGTGCACGCATACACATCCTCTACCCTTTTCCCATCTTCCACCTAAGGAAACAAGCTGCAGTTATTCCACCAGCAAGTTGTAAACCTGCAATAAAACTGTAGCATGGCCCCTATGTGCAGTATGGGTAATGCTCCATATACTTTAATGATACACCGGACCAGGTCATATATTTCTCCTCCTATGCGAGGTTCTAAAAGCTATGGGTTGGGGATGGAGTTTGTGGTCTAGAAAGTTGGTTTGATGTACTGTATACATGCTAATAAGTACCATCTCCAGTGGTGAGAGGAGGCCGTTGTCTGTTTTTAATATGTATACTGACAAGTGAAGTAACTCTTTGTTGAAAAATGATTCACATTTTAAGAAAACAAACAAGTCTTGGTGACAAATCTTGACACTTCCATATTTTTTTCATTGTTTCACAAGCTTGAATGTCTGTCAGAGATAATATAATTATGTCACAGATTAAGTTGTGACTTCCGTGTACATTGCACGATGGTAAGTTCCTCTCAGTTCAGCTTACATCCTTTTATCTTTCACAACACACATGACTAATTCTGCAACCCTGCGCCGCATGCATGCACGCTCTGATGCTAACCATCTCCTACAAATTTTCATAACAACAAGAGAAGATAGGTCTTTCACCGCCGCAACCGCTAAACACTCTATTTTGAATTAGATCCAAATGTGGTAATAGACAACATGTATTTGGAAGTGCACATGTAACTCCAGGCTGCAGCCACATGATACTGACGATCAGCGCTAAGTTGCGGTTGAAACAGATGTCTAAACACACAACAGCGTTGACAGACCGAGCCCCAGTGTTTACAGTTGCCTGAGGGAATGATGCTTGTTTTTCCTTGTGAGGAAAAGATGATAAGATTCACAAATACAACAACAACACCCACTTCAGATAGACTCACAGAGGAAATCAATTATAGACACATTGCACAGACACTGGGTGGGGACTTGCCCGTCTCTCTGTAAATTCATGTTCAGTCAGTTAGTTGGCAGATAAAATAGGATCTCTGTCTGACATATCTACAATTATGTAGCTGAAGTTGTAAGCTAATAAATGGCAAATTATAAAATGTCACAGGTAACGGTTAATAAGTCACTGTATCCTGCAGTAGATTTTATTACCGACTTCAAAGAGCATTGAAAAAGTTTAGCATTCTCACTCTGTCTTGTTTCAGCAGTAAATATTTAAAGAAATGTTGTTCTTTTCCTCTTGGGGTAATTTTAACAGATGAGGCAGGAAGTTGCATTCCATCAGGCATATGTCGATCCAACCGCAGAGTTTCTGTCTTGCTAGTGAGAGGTCGGCCAGATTTAAAGCCTGATCATTTCACCTGTCTAGCCTCGGCTACCCCGAGGAAGGTAGCTGCATCTGTAAAAGCTCTGTAATAGAAACAATCCAAGGAAACTTTGTACCCCCGGCGTGCTAAAGGAATGCTGCGTTGTTGTGTACACACAAGGGGCTTTCCCCAAATTTGCTTTGTGCCACCACCAGCCAATTAGCTCAAGCTCCATCTGCCTGTCACGTGAGGTATTTTTTTTTGTTTTTTTGCACATTTTACACATGCATACATACATTTAAATACCTCGTTTTTTTTTTGTTTTTTTTGTCATGACAATAAAAACCTTGAAACATTGATTCATAATCATGCACAGAGCTGTTTCCAGTCTGCGTCTGTGCATATAGACACAGGCTTTGTTTTGATTGTTTATTATGTGGAGTGCAAGAGTATTCAGAAATTAGATTAAATCTCATTTTGGCAGCCTGGTGAGAATTGCATCAGCAATGGATTCCTGCTGTTGCGTTTATCTTCACCTTTGCCTAACAACACAAGATCTAGGTGTAGGAGCTTGTGCTTCTAATGGCCCCAGTATGTCAGACTGCTTGTCAGATGTGGTGACGACTCTCTGAAAACTGTGCTGTCACCTTTTTCTGTTCAACACCCCTCATTCAACTTGGTAACGTGGCACTTAGAGCTTCTTGGATGACCTCTCCATTGTGAGCTGTATCACAGATGATAAGGAGGAAGAGTACAGGGATCCAGTTTAGAGCTACAAGTATAGTGTGGCAGCAAGCGCCTTCAGCTCAGTATCAGGAAGATCAAGCAGCTGTCACTATAATGTGCAGTTTATACCCTGGGCGTCAGTCCAGACCCCACGCAGGCCCTAATGGTGTAGCCTGATGTGCACCTCCCCAGAAAAGTAACTACACGTCACGGCGATGCAGACCGCAAGAGCTGTGATTGGTCCGCTTTGTAGTAGTGTGTTTCTGCTATTTCTGGCTGCTTCGAATAGATTGTTTTGGATCGATAGAGATGGAACACATTGAGGAAAGGTTAACTGAGGAGGTTTGGAGATAGAAACATTTGTACGACTCGTCTTCGGTGAAAGTTTCAGTCGCCATTCTTGAAAGTGAAGCAGGAAGTAGAAACAAAAAATAACCCAAGTGGCAAAATAGAGACGGCACCGACTAGCGTTTGGGTGTCGACTCTACAGACCAAGCCAAACTGACAAGTGCACAAGTATAAATGGCTGGCAGTGGCGTAGGCTACGTGCGAAGGGTACACCGTCTATTTCCCACAGTACCCCAAAAGAGCCTTAAGGAAGGCATGGTGAAGGAGATGGTGGACACCTACAAGTTATTAAGGGGGCAACAGGAAAGAATGGAACAGTGTCTTCTTTCTCAGTTCATTAGATATGTGTACCAGGCTGCTACTGGGAGGTTTTAGTCGCCAGCAGCCATCAGACTCCACAACGCCACAGCACCCATTACCTCCCACCTCTACCTCCTGTGACTCACAAACATACACCGCTCACAGTCAGAATGTCTTACCACAGATATGGCACATATTTGTATTGTGTATATATACAAATACCACAGACATTACACATGTGCATATACAGCCCGAGGTCTGTTATACACAGATTTCATTTTTTTTTTTTGTTTCTTATGTTCTGGTTTTCCCATATGCTCTATTTTTATTCTCCAGTTTGTGCTTTCGGTGTATGGAGGTTTATTAATGTTGTGCCATTTGTAATTGTCACTAAGAAAATTGTACAATCTTACTTTTCAACGTCTAATGTGGTTGTTGCGACCTTTTTTTTTTTTTTTTTTTAAGATTGCAAGTTAATACAGGGAAATTTGACTTTCAGTTATTAAACATTTATTTATTTCCTTCACATGTGGTTAATACTGAATAACTCCTTAGGGCTTTGAGTGAGGTGTGGGGTTCAACATGCCCTCTGCAGAAGAAATATATACAACATGTTTTTGTTTTCAGTTATGCCACATCTTGCATGGATGTATCTGAGTGTGACAAACAGTTTAACTAAACATATCAGAGCACTAAACTATACAGAAATCCAAAATGTTCACTTAATTAACATCTCTTGGAATAAAACTGATCTATTTTTTTGCATGAACTCTGTAATCGTGGTTGTGTAAAAACAGAAACCCAGGTCCCCTCCAACAAGGGTTTCTCTCATTTTTTTCTACTCTGTCTCACTCCGGATCATGTTTAATGTAACAAGGAGAAGGATAATCAAAACAGCAGTCACTCAGCTCTAAATCTGGTGTCGAGGCTGTGGCTACAGAGGAAATTGATGTGGAGAGAAGTGGCTCAGTGGCTAAAGCCTTTACTCCTAACTCAGCCACGTATGGCAGAGATAGGTGCCGTCAGCAAAAAATTGGGCTCCACACAGGCAGTTGCAGGTTTTGCCAGACTGTGCTCCCCTCAGCTGCGGCCTGTTCACACCTCGTTGTCTCCATCCACCTCCACTCGCTGATAATCACAGAGCAGGTTTCTCCTTTTTACACTCCTTTTCCTTTTTCTCCCACTACGGCTTTAGTCAGGAAGGGGCTTTCACAACTCAAGTTGTGTGGCCACCCAAAAAGTGAGGCTGAGTCCAAAGTTTTGCAGGAACTCTGTACAGCTAGTCCTTGGGTTTCCACAGGATTGAGGAAATGAGAAGGAGAAGAGGAAGAGAGAGAGGGCGCGTGTAACACATAGACAAGTGAGAGTGAGAGCCGTGTGGAAGCACACCAGCGGAGAAAGAAACCTGATTTATTATCACCAAAAATCAACTGCAGATGTCAGCTCACAGATTCTCCCTCTGCCGCCAATTATAGACACTCACGCAAAGATCTACTCAGCCCCAGAGTCTGCCTCCTCCCTCACACACACACACTCACTTCCACAAACATACAGATTTACAATGTGCTATGTACATTTGCATGCGTTCACACACACATGTGTGCGCGCACTCTTTAATCTGTTCAAATCATAACCCTCGGCCTTCCCTTCACCTGGATTATCTCTTGCTGCAGTCAGTGACGGATAATGAAGATGTCCATAAAAAGCATTAGTGCTGTGATGTCAGCAACAATACTCCTTGGAAAGAGTTCAACCCTCAAGCTTTTTTCCTCCTGCATGTTGTTCCACTGCGTCTATCATTATGTGCTATTTCAGGTCGTTAGGGTAATCACCAAAGCGTCCTCTGGATTTAGAATAATCTGTCTGCAGAATTTTGGATTTCATTGTTTAGAGGAAGGGAGATGTGAACTTGATAATGGCTCGCACAAACCACGTACAGGAAACATGATTGAAATGCTATTTTATCCACCATTGTGCAGCGTATACGCATAATCATACAGAAATTTGTCTGGAATTTATGTTGCGTTCAAATCCTGGAGGTCTTTAAGCAGACATCAACCTTAACTGAAGCCTCCGTGGGCTTAAGTTTAGGATGACAGAGACGTGGCCTGCATCCAGCCGCAGGATTTAGTTTGTGAACCCCACCAGTTGAAAACCAGAAACTAACCCTCTGTCGCCATTAACATTTTATTTTAACATTTGGTCATTCTTCTGACCTACTGGCTGGTGTCTGTGTTAAGTATTATTTTTCTTTTGGTTTTTATCTGGTTGAATGTTGTAGTGGTAGACTGGAAACCAAGCGGCTAAAACTGTGTTTTAAGAATCTCCTTTTCTCCCACCGTGTCCAGTCCATCAACAGTGTGGCATCAGTACTACCACAGATACCCAAAATATTGCAATGTTGGCATCAATGCTAGTACATCTGCCAATACACATTACCAGCAGAGGGAGGATGTAGAAAATGTGGGATTTCATAGAGGTCAGCTGTTAGATTCCCCATAGGCCTATGGTGTTTAAAAATATTGTATTCTTGAATTGTTCAGTGCAGATATTTTCTATTAGTAATGTTTTTTTTCTTCCCGCTTATCCTGTTGGATTGGATGTACATTCTCTGTGCCACTACACCTCCTGATATACAAATTAAGCACTGGTCAATAAGGTTATTGACTTTTTGGTTTAACTCACCCCCATGCGAGTATCCAAAGTGAAATCCAATATAGTGGTCTCAATGATCTCTGGCCCTTGCTGGGGTCAAATCAGACTGTTTTCACCCTTGAATTTCTTTCAGCGGCATGCAATGCAGTGGCAGACTTGTGTTTATGTGCAATTGAGGAGTCGTTTATCAGTTTTTTTCGTGCCTGCCTTATTGGGCGCTTTGGCCTCTTGAAGGGCTCTGGAGGTCCAGAAAGCTGTAGGAATAAATATACTGTGTGCAGGACAAAACTGAACCACTTTAGTCTAAGTTTGTAGCTCTTTGAAGTTGGCACCCTACAGTGGCGGAGTGGGAATAAAAATCAGCATGGGCCATTTGACTCTGGCACACCCAAACCCATCTGGAGACATGCATCACACTTTAAGAGTCATGTAGCATACAGGAGTTAAGTTTACTGTGATGGTTCGTAGGGCAGGACAGGAAATAAAAACATCTCAGTATGAATGTATGATTCTAATATTTTTTAATGTTTTAGACTAATCTTGCTGCAGAGTCTATGTAGTGTTTGGGAATAGATGAGAAAGAGACTCCAGCTGCCGTCTTGCATGTGACATCAATAAATCTAACTGGAAAACAACAAACAGATCCTGCATATCAATGAAATACCAGTAACACATTGAACTACAAAATGTCTCTTTTGAGTCTTCTAAATGCTGAAAGACAGACACTGTAGCCCTTTTAAAACTTAATTTTCTCTTCCTGAGTATCTGTAGTCAATATGCAACATATAAATATTTTGTGTGATATTGGATCCACACGCGACCTTTCATTTCATTTTCCCTTTGAATAATGCACAACTCAGGCAGACACCGTGTTCCCGTATTTTCTAAATCTAAAACACTAGACTGGGCAGATATCCCTGAAGTTCTTTCCCTGGCCTCTTATCTAGACCACATTGAGTCAAAATCATAGTTGACTTTTCAAAGAAATGATGATGATGATGATGATGATGGATGGCCTTGCCTATACATTAATATAATAAAGATTTAGTTGTTGCCTACAAACCTATACAGCTAGCTCACGGTACTCCACCCACATCTCTCCCAGTTACAGCATTACATGCCTCCTGACAACATCAGTTGGACTTTATGTCTATCTCACTGATTTATTAAAAATATTTTTTATGTTTCCAGATGTTTAGTAAATTGTCCTGATCTGGAGTACAATGTAATCACACCTCTCATTAAGCTTTCTTTGTTTCATAGCCACTACGTTCCTGAAACTTTATCCATTTTACTCTTAATCTGATGAAACTAATTGATAAACAATCTGTTGTTAGTCATTGTTCAGCTGTAATATAGTGAAGCACACAGATGTAATAACAAACCAGGAAACCCATTTCATTTGGAATGATATGCAAATGTATTAAACTGCTGTGTCATGTATGGTCCGGGTTGTAATCTGGTGTTATTAATAAGAAGTTCATTGCCTCTAAAGGTGACTGACCCTGTGTTGAATGTTATGCTCAGCGCTATGATAAATGTGGCTCAGCGATGACACAGTATTAACACTGTCAAACTAATCAAAGGTTAATATGTCGGTTTACACTAGCTTAATGATCTGTGGAGCTAAATAACAATAAAGCACGGCCTAATTAGTGTGTTTATGAGCACCCTTTGATAGATGGCCATGCGGCGTTCAGTGCCGCTAGCTAGCACGGCTAGCCTAATGTAAACACCTCGGTGTCCAGCGCTCCAAGTGACACACTGAGTTGTAAAAACATTTATAGGATTAAGAGGATGGTGGGGGTCAACAATGAATTTGTGTGAGTGCGTTTGATGGGGGTCAGGTGATGTAATGCCCGGGTAGTGTTTTCTGCTGAGGAGAGTGCTTTGGAAATGGCGTCGAGTCTTTTTTTGCTTTCCTCGTCGGAGGAAACGAGGCTATGAATAAATTCCAGCCTCACTCCTCCAGAGCGCCAGGTTAACTCTGTACACTCATCCAAACACACACACACACACACACACATATATATAGACACTCATCCTTGTCAGACGCCCCCAGTAAAGTCTTCATTTTGGGACACCAGTGCTGAGATCCATGTGGAATATGCCACCGCCAAAGTGGCCAGAATAAAAGGTCTATTTACCGCTGTTGGTGCTCTGTCTTTTTCATCAACGTTCTCCTTGAGACGCTCCAGACCAGTTGTTTAAGATAACGCCAGTTTTCCAACCTGACACAAGAGCACTGCCATGTTCGAAAGGAATGTTTCCACAGTTTGATAATGACAGACACAAATATAAGACGGCTTTATTTGGTCTCAGGATACTGTATCTGTATATGGACACACTTATTCTGAGCAGGCCTTTTATGACCACAAATGTAATCTACTGTAAACGTTCATATGGGGATATAAGGTGATGTGGGCAACTCTGTTTACCCATCTCTATTTCTGTATGGAGTTTTTATTTCAGTTCATTTACATCTTTAGTGAATACACATGATGCCTTACCAGATGACTCAACTTATGCACAGAATGTTTTTTTTTAATTGAATATAGTCATAAAGCAGTGTTTTTGTTATTACTCATTAGCAATTAATTAAATGTAACTCGCACTAGAGGCTACAGCTTATATTCCTCTACATTAATTTCCTATTCAACGCAATTTCCTTGAACGACTCATAAGTTATTACTTGAGTGTTAAAGATTTAAGAAACTTAAGCCATTAAAATAGACTCAGTTTAATTAAAAATATCAAACGGCGTCAAATCACTCAGAAAAACTATTAAAGCCGTACTTTGGGTGCAGCGTGAACATAACCATATTTGGCTATAGTCATGAAGAGATCAATTGCATTGTTTTAGGCCACGTTGATTCCCTTTTTTGGTCCAGCGACATCACGGTCTCCTCAGAGTTGGTCTAAAAATGTATTTTTCTGTTATGTAAATTGTTTAATGTACTTTATTTGATATTTAAATATTTTTTTAAAATTGCAGTATTGTGTATTTCTATACTGTTGGTAAGGTTTGTTGTGACCTGTTCAAAAGCAAAATGGTCATCATGATTTAGTTTTATTTCTATAACTTATCCCAGACACATTTGATAACTCTGGTGATAACCCAAACGTTAAAATGTGTCTCGCTGTCTTGTTTGGAGCATTGTGGTAGTTTGATAGATCGTAGCCTCTTTCATAATATAACATGTGATATTGTCAGGGAGCAACATTCATGGGGAAAAAATACATTTTAAATTTTTTAACATGAATTTTAAACTGTTGAGGCAATAAAATATTTTGTTTTGTTTCAATTTTTTAAGTAAATTACAGTCAATTATATTTTATTTTCACTTAAAGTAGCTTTACACTACATGTAATGTACTAATTATTACTGAATGTCTCCATTTATACGTATTTCTTTCATTTAACTTTTTTTTAACTATTTTTTGATTTATTGGAAGACAAATTTATCCACATTACAAGGGGAAAAAAACAACTGTCTTTTCAGAACCATCATGCTTTCTCTCTAATGGCCGATCATTCGTGCGCAGCCGGTTGCGATAAATCCCGATTGTGTAAAGATGCCATTATTAAGCATGGATGCTCCCACTTTGCTCCCAGTCAACCACTGTTTAGTCTCAAATGAGTGAAAGTAAATGTTCTGCGTAGTATTTCAGCTCAGACCTCCCTAATTAGTTTAACATTAGCAACCACAATCAAACACGTGCTTTTCTTGAGGAGGGGAAGTCGTAAACCTCAGTATTTACTTTGTGTGCCCCTGTTTGCACCATTAAAACAGCTAATAGGTAATAATGCCTTTCCCCCAATTGATAACAAGGGCATTTAGTGCTTTGAGACTGTGTGTGTGGGTTGTGATTTGTTTGACTGCAAACTCTGAGAGGGTGAACTAATGGTTCTATTAGGGTTAGTAGTTTAAGGCTGACTCTGTTCTTCTTGGGCAGCAGTGCCCAACATATTTATGTTAAATGAGCTGAGCTGCGAATATTGTAAATAAAAGGCTTACACAGATGCCGTAATGATCGAGTTAATGACTTGAGCTCACCTCCTCGCGAGCTGGCATTTTCACCGTGCTCAGCATATCTATCATTTCAGAGACACTAGCCTACCTCCTAGCCTCGTCCAGTCTTACACCCTAACACCTACTGAAATCTCATCCAGTATCACCAGCTAATAGCTCAAGAGCGACTTACCCCCTCAGCTGTTTTATGACTGGTATTTTTTATGAGACCACAGTGGGCCTTCCAGCCCTGAGAGGTCAGACGGCTTGACAGCAGCGGTCAGAATGAATGGCTCATTTCCTAGCCGTGGCATGATGGAGGGGATACAGTTCCTTTAGCCTTTCCTCCAGGCTGTCACTGTCGAGACGCACAGACAGACAGAGCAGATCTTAAAGAGCGTGTCAAACCACTGTCTGCTAGCTCTGCTTCATGTACCCAACACCACATGGGTCATTATGAGCTGTTTCAGTGTGACACAGAAGACCGAGTGGCAGATGGCTCAAAAAGATCTGCACCAGCGTAACTGGAAAAGGTAGCCAGTTGCTCGCTACCCCGAGAAGATGTGGTTGATTTCGTTTTATATGGAGTGAAACAATGAGTCAGGACGGGCTACTGCTGAGTTCTCTCTGTAAAAGACAGCATTCCCATCTGGAGGTGACCGAATGGGATTTGTATCAGCCCGCACTGCATAGCCATATCCTCGCTGTCGTCTTTTACGACACGTTCTTTTAAAAAAAAAA
>JASGAT010383601.1:0-12878 GCA_030220025.1 Chelon auratus | reverse complement strand
TGTCAAACATGGAGGAGGAAGTGTGATGGTCTGGGGCTGTTTTGCTGGATCCAGGGTCGGTGACTTGTACAGAGTGAGAGGCACCCTGAACCAAAACGGCTACCGCAGTATTCTGCAGCACCATGCAATACCCTGTGGTATGCACCTAGTTGTCATCCTACAGCAAGATAATGACCCAAAACACAAGTCCAAGCTATGCCAGAACTACCTCAGGAAAAAAGAACAAGATGGTAAGCTTGAAAACATTGAGTGGCCAGCACAGTCTCCAGACTTAAACCCCATCGAGCTGGTCTGGGATGAACTGGACAGAAGAGTGAAAGCCAAGCAACCTACAAGTGCCACACATTTATGGGAACTTCTGCAACAGACTTGAGAAGAACTTTCTGGAGAAAATTTGATTTCTATGGTAGAAAGAATGCCATGAGTGTGTTCAGCTGTTATATCTGACAAAGTTGGCTACTTTGATTAGTCAATAGTTTAGAATACATTTTGGTCTATAAATTGATTCCATGATTTCTTTTTCAACTCAAATTGCTTATTTGTTCTATGCTTTCATTTCACAGTGCAATGAGACACTAAACTGAATAATTTTCAGTAAAAAACTGGAAAAAGTGTGGTGTTCTAAAACTTTTGACCAGTAGTGTGTGTGTGTGTATAGATATATAGACATATAGATATATAGATATATAGATATAGACATATAGATATATAGATATAGATATAGATATAGATATATATAGATATATGTAAGAAAGACCATGAAGGACAGTAATAAGAAGGGACCAAAAAAGTGGAAAAAGAGGAAGTGCAAATTAATAAGTTAAGACAGTGTGATGACTACAAAAATATCACAGGAACTTACAGTTTAAAAGTAGTTGTCACATTATACATTGCTGCCACAGTTGAGGAAGACTCATAATTAAGATACAAAATGTCAGCTTATTCAGCAGCTGTGAGGCTGTTCCTTTAGAAGATATAGTTAGAGATGGTGGTAGAATGGTTGAAAAAGAGAGGAAGGAAACGTTTGAAAGTAAAATCACCTTTGAAGTGGCTTTCTGAAATGAAATGCTCTGAAAGCAGAGAATCGACTCAGGAGAGATACAGATAATGTAAAAAAAATAATAATAACTTATATGTAGTGCAGGGTTTTGTGGGGACATTAGTATTCACTTGTTCTCTTAACCTCCATCATGTCTCTTTGTGAGGTAACCTACCTAAGGTCTTTACTGACGTTTTATTGATCACACCTACAAACTAGCAGTTTGAACTTAAGTCTGACACTTTGTAGGGTGCATACACTTGTTGAGGTCAAACATAGACAAGTTTCTGGGAAAGCAGATTTACCGCTAGTGTGATAGGGCGGTTCTTTCTCGGTGGAAGTGAACTGCGCTGAGATGTCAAACTTGTGACTGTTCCTCCAGTCAGTTGTCGCTTTGCTGGTGTGGCTGCAGCCTTCTCAGAATACAGCTTGAAGTGCTGTCATGCATTTGAGAAAAAGTTTGTTCAAAGAGCCATCCTAGCTCTCCCCTCTAGGGAAAAGGCCAGGCTCATCATGACTTCAGAGACATAAGAATGGTCTCATCTAACTCGAAAGAGAAAGAAGAGAAAGCATGAAAGAGAATACGCATACATTTTCCAAGAATTTCCTTAGAATTATCTTCTGGCCTCTCGCATGCAGCTTAAAAAGCACCCTGTTTTTTATAATGCACAGTTGCTTATTTTAATTTTTTGCTGGAATGAGAAGTGAAGTTGTGGCCTAGGTCCTGTTTTCACGGAAGTTGCGACAATTGCAAGGTCATGTTTTTGGCACTTTTAACTTATCAAAATAAACCCCTTTGCAATGCAAAATCATGCAAGATCATGCAATGGGACTGTAGAACTCACTAGTTCATCTGCAAGCCATTTGTGATCCACTTGTAAAGGTGGGAATTGCTATAAAACTTTGTAGAACTGAAGCAAACATGTCTTGTTGTTCTCATCATTCTCATGTCTCAATAATAATAATAATAATAATAATGCCCATATCCATTTTATCACAGAGTCTAACTGTGATTCTTTTTATACTTTCAGTACTGTGCTTATACAGGCAGGAAATGAACCTGAACTGAATCAGTGACGTGCTAACCGTGTTTTCCGTATTAGTTATCAGTATGGCCCAAGCTGCGTGACAATTGTGTTTTTTGTTTTTTTTGTCACGTTATCTGTCATAACATTGATACGATGAAACCATGTCAATAAGAATAGCACTAGTGGTGCATTTGTACAGGAAACGCTTACTTTAGTTTGCATGTGGGCATGTATTGTTCTAGATGTACTGAATCACAGATTAAGGTCTGTACTGCACTGTAAGCATGGACTGTGGAGCCTATATTTTATGTGTGTATTATTTAAGTTCCATGTGTTTCTGTTCAAGATAGCAAAGTTACCGGAGTCAAATCCCCTGTATGTGCACACTGATTCTGTTCTATTCTTATAACATTTGCAGCATTTCACTGATTTAACTAAAAGACACTCCATCCAGCCTCTTCTTTGTGCAGTACAGAAGTGTACAGCATGGTACAGAAAATGTAAAGTAATTTACTGAAAGTATATGCTGGTTGGGTGGTCCAGTAATACCTTACTATTGCTTTGACAGGAATGGTCATCCATCATCTTCTGAATGTCCCCTCTCCCACAGGTCAGGGTCAGGCGGGAAAGTATTTATAGTGGGGCCTACATGCCTCGGTCTGTGGTCTGGTATGTGCAGGCAGCCATGCTGAAAGGTACCTGTGACTCCAGTGTTGTTGTCTACTGTTGCACCTGTGTGTGTTTGTAGTGTGATTTAATTTTGCTGTGCCCGCTGATGCGCTCCAAATGAACACAGGCACAGGCCTTCTGCTGCCTAACACAAGCCCAGAGGGTTGTAGTGCATGTGCGCTCCACTTGTCCTGTTTTTTTTTACCCCCTTCTGGTACAAGCAAAGAGAAGGATTCATCATCTCTGCAATGGTCTGTCAGCTTGTGTCACATTGAACAGACGTCTCTGGGAGGCTGTCACTTCATGACGATGTACACTTTTAATCCAGAAGAATAGTAATTCTAAATAGTCCCTTGCAGCAGGGATTTTTTAATGTTATTAACTTGGTTTAGATATAACATTTTTGTTTTTACTAAAAACAGATTATGAAACAGAGTGTCTTTGTGTAATAGGTGACTTTTCTGTTTTCTTGCCTCTGTCCTGTCTTGCCTTTTTTGTCTTATCAGACTATCTTTTTCAGCTGGTGTGTGCCTCACATTTCTCTGGATCTCTCCCTTCTTCTCTCATATATGGAAGACGAGCCGTGGCACGTTAGGAATTCATATCAGCCAGCGTGCACCTTGCAACACATCAAATGCAGAGGGAAGAAATGAAAGGAATGAGAGTAGAGAGATGTAGAAATGAGGTCAGAGAACGCAGGTAAAGTTGCTGCACAGAGGGACAGCGGCTTGCAGCTAATATTCATCTCGGGAGTTTAACTTTGGTGTCGGCTCATATCTCGACGAATGCCTTGGCATTCGTGAACCTCGCAGATAAAGCCTTGTCTGTGTACCAGCCCCGAGAATAAAAAGCCAGAAGCCATACGCTCATGCACGACTCTTCATCGCCCCCTGCAGGCTGTTAAATGCTGCATGTGCTTACATTACATTTGATAGGAGCTAGTCCCTGAAATGAATAGTGAGTACATGCGTTGAATAGTAGACAGCATTGATTCACTCTTTGCAGTGGTCAGCACTGATGGCAGCTCATGTGGTGTGTGCACAGTCAAACAGACAGGATTTCCTGTCAGGGATAATGGAGGCCTACCTCTGCGGACATACAGGATTTGTAGTGATCAAAACTGTCAGGAGGAGAGTGGTGCTAATTGGATTCCATTTAAATTACAAGTTGAGCTTAAAAGGTTGGAATTTAGAGGCTGGTTTGACATCTGTCCTGGTAAACATACTTAACTCTTCAAATGGTTTCCTTTCTATACCCTCCCGACCCACTTCCTGTATCCCCCTCCCTTCATTCCTAATTTTCCTGTCTTTTTTATCCCTTCTTCTGCCACCCCAGTCTCACTAGTCCTTTTTTTTTTTATCTCCCTCTTCCTCTGTCCCATAACGAGCCTCATGTGAAGCAGAGTTCGTGTAATTAAAATGCACACCATTCATCTGGGAGGAAGGGAGTCTCCTTAATCTGCGTCAACCCACATTTTAGCCTCTGAGGATTCAGCTGCTGCGCGCCACGCACACACACTTCCCAGTTTCACTCGCTATCGCACTCTCTCGACACACCCACCTCCATTCCTCATTGTCTGAGCCCAGCTGTGCCCCGCCATGTCACATATAGCGTTGTGGATGCAGAAGCCAACAGAGCGCTGGTGTTTTTCTGCGTTCATTAGCTGCAGTTGAAGGCCGTGTTTAATTGATGGATGCACTTTGTTAGATTTATGTGTAGCCTGTTTAAGCGCTGATTTGTTACCCTCTTACAACCTCCTGCTTCTCAGATCACTTTGATGTCTTGAGGTTTTACATAACTTTGCTCTTGTAACACGTAGATAGAATTTTTATACCGTTTGGAATTCATATGTGGCAGGTTGTCTTGACTCATTCTCTCTCTTCTCTCTCCTTATTTGCTTCTCTTTACAAAAGACAGGTTCGTTTTACGATTTAGCGCTCATGTCTCGTAAGTTCCTCATTTTTATGTAGTTCCATTTTTGGTCACTGGGGAGGTAGCCTGTGTTTGCACTTGTGTCTGCATATTATGGTATGTTTCTTTGGCAGAGCAAGCTGACACACCTCTGTGTGTTTGTGCGGTTTGTGGATGGGTCAGAGCATGTCTAGCACGCTCCGTTCACTCGACAAAAACCAGCCCCGGAGCAAAACTCGATCTTCTAAATTAGAACTGCACTTAAACTACATTTTTGAAGAAACTGACCTATTGGTTTCAGTGATCTTGCTTCATTTTGCTGTCAGACCTCTCAGACTTTAAATATACTACACCTATTCAACCCAATACCAAACAAACGGTGTATTTTATGTAGCCTGGATGTACATGTTGGTGTAGTTTTAGAGCAGCTGATTCTTAATAGCCAGGGTTAAATCCAGTTCAGCTCGAGAGCTAAGTTGATTAACATCTCTTGTGTAAACCACCTGGACTAACATCTGTTGACTTGAGGTCTCCACCAACTGCAGTAAAACTTTGTTGTGACATCAGTTATATTAACAGAGCCCTGCAGATTTTCTTAGCATTTATTCATGGAGTATTTCAGAGAAGTATCTGTTCAAATCTGAATCACGTTTTATTCTGTCAGTGAAAGCATGGGCTTAGTGTAATAGCGTGTTTTTTTTTTGCTGTTAAACATAATGAAGTGTTTGCAGAATATTAGCAAGCTGGCGGACTGTGTACCCCTAACAAAGTACATCCACACCACAGTTTCTTTCTCTGCTGGGCTTGATGTCATTACAGTGAAAATCAGCTGCATGTCTGGAAATGTTGTAAAGAAGAAGTTTTAAAGCTTACGTTTTAACACAGGAAACCTCTTAGACAAGGTTCACAATCAAACTTCCCCTTCTAGTGGACCAAAAGTCAAGCTGTTGAGCGTTAGGTGCACCTGCTGTTTTCACACACCGAACTTGGTATGTACTATAAACAGTGGTAATTGTGTCTCTGGCTTTAGTTTTACAGGTGTGTTGTTGTTGTTGTTTGTTTGCTTGTTTTGGCGTGTGTTTTTTTCTTTTACCAAGTTAAAAGAGACACTCACAAAACTGGCTGCTCTAGTGTAAACAGTATGCTCTGCTGTATCATAATGTAACTCTGAGGAATGTATCCGTGTCCAGAGAGGAGTCCCTGCTGTGAAACCCAGTCAATTGGCATGTTAGCCATGCTAACCATGCTAATGCTAAGTTGGTCCAAGAGGATCTGGCTCAGCTTCTGCTGTGTCTCCTCTCAGTCTGGGAATCATGGTGGTACAAGTTACCACCTAACCTAACCTAACCTAACAGATGATACTATGTTATCCATAGAATTTATTAGTTTCCTCTTAGACATTGGCACTGTTTAGATAGGAACTCATGTTAATACTACAATTGCACTTAAAAGATTAAATATAATGTAGCATTAAAATGAGTGTTGAGTCATGAGTAACCTAAGCAGAGCCTGTGCTGACTGGATGAAGGAGGGGCTGATTATACCCCTTATATACCTTTGTGATACCACTCCCTTAGTTGGGCATGCCTCTGTTGATAAGAGCTCTTATTGCTCTCAACTTTCCTCATTTCCTCGCCGTGTACGCCTTCATTCACTCTTACAGGCTCAGTCTGCTAAAGTTGGACAGCTTCTGCCTCACAGACCGTTTTCAGTGGTCCGTCATTTGCGTGAGTAGTATCTCTTACTTGAGCTTTCGGGCAGCTAGGTTGGAGCTCAGTGGAAGGGTGAACCTAAACCCCTGCTATTAATTTTAACCCGTCCTTACCCTCTCTGCCCTGACCCTCTCTTTCTGTCCTGCTCTCAGTTGCACCCAACTCTTCCTCCTCCTCCGTGTCTCATATTCTCTTGTGCTGATGGTAGAGTTAAGAAAGGCAGTTCCTGCCTGGCAGACAGTGTGTTTAGGTTGTCCTCTTCCTCCTCTGCGTATTCTTTCTCAGTATCTGCAATCCCTTGGATGTCCAGTTTTATCTTTTTCTAAGGTATGTCTCATGTGCGTATAGTTTAGCTGTGAGTGTGTCTCTCTTGCCGGTGTGTAATTTTAGGATGTGACTTCAGTGCTGCATTGGTTGTTGACTAAAGCTTAGCATTATTGGCTATATTATTAGATTTTCTCATAGAATAAAACAGTTTGAAATATTTCCAGTCAGCTTTTCTGCGCTGTTGATTTGCTGTTTATAGTTATTGGTTATTTATACTCTGTTTTAAACACGCAGGCAACAACGGTGTCATTACTAGCCTATAACATGCTGGTATGCTGACACTGTGTATAAACAGTAATAGTTTGCTGATATTTTAAGACATTTCTTGTTAGGTCGAGTTTTAAAAAACATTATTTTAATTTTTTTAGGACTTGTGAAATTCTGCACGAGAAACTAGACCCTGGTCTGGTGAGGGAGTGTGCTAAAATAAGTATTCAGTAATACAGCCTGCGCTCTTCATTAAATCCCTCTGAATGTTATATGTCCTTCTACCTACTTGTTGGGATTACTAAATAAGTGACTGTTTTCTTGGTCCACGTTCCTCTTAAAATACCAAACAGCCCCCTTGCTTAGAGATGGTAGCTGTCAATGTGTAGACAGAAGAATATGCATGTGTGCCTGGTTGCAGATATGACGGCAAGCCTTGGATTTAAATGGTACAACTGCAGACAGGGAAGGGTCAATGAGTAACCAAAGGAGTGGCTGTGACAACGTGCATGATTCACTTTTTACAGCACCACGTCCTCTGATGTCAGTGCACATTGGTTTTTGACAGGTTGCGAAAGAAGCAGTAATTATTCTGTGCTGGTGTATGCAAACATAAAGTTGGTGAATTCTAACTTTTTATTTATGAATGGACCGTGTGGATTAAGTCTGCTATTGTATGTTACATCATTCTATAATGCCATGGTGATTAATGTAGTACATTTACAGGCTAGTACAATCATAGTTTTTCACCACACTTGATGCAAAAAATCTAAAATGCTCTAGAACTTTCACATAGATAACTTCAGTAGATTTTAGAAGTATAGCAACATCAGTAGAGAAGTTCAAGCAAAACCTTATTAGAGGTGAGGTCCCGCCCTGCTTCTTTGGGTGGACAACTACAAACTTATCTCGGGTAAATCTATGTACGGTGACCAAGATATACATATTTGTGACTTTGTCTCTCTTTTCACCTTGTGTGTAAAAGAGCTGCAATGATATAATCTGTGTTTTGTGTTTCTGCAGATGCTTTGTTGGCGGACCTTGAGTCCACAACATCCCACATTTCCAAGCGGCCACTTTTCCTCTCTGAGGAGTCCGCCTACTCCTTCCCTGTTGGGGATCAGCAAGACCCCTGCTCTCCCCTCCAAGTCCCACCTGCTCCCTCTGAGCAAACTGTGAACGGACTTGATGAAACAGAGGTAAATGCATTTACACATGATACTGCGCATGCCCTTAGCATGGTCAACACGTACTATTCGATTAAATGCATTGTTTTAATTACTCATGAATGAAAGTGCACAAATGTGCTGCTTCAGTTGTGAACACTCTTCTCAGTACTCACAGTAACACTATTTCCTCTCTACAGTCCTTTAACTCAACTCAGAGAAGTCCCTGGTCTGGAGATAGCAACAGTCCAAGCCAACCTGCTGGTGAAGAGGACCACGTATACAGGTTAGAGCTGGGATCTAACAGACCATCCACGTTAGTAGGATGGTCGTACACAGAGCACAGCATGCAACTGCATGTTAACTATGTCACCATACCTCTTTGGAAATAAATTTTGATAAGTTGGCTTGTATAGTAGCTTTTATAAAACCTTTGAAACGTTTTTTAAATTATAGAAAGCAGTTACAATATTTCTGTCAGACTAGTGAAAACAGTGGAGTCAAAATTGCCAGTCTGAACTTGACTTCTGACTTTGCTGTAAACTACAGCCACTGTACAAAATAGGATGGTTTGATAACCCCCTTGGTGATAAACACTGGTTCTTGGTTTCACTCTGTACAGCTTCCCTAATAAGCAGAAGACCAGTGACTCATCAGCTGTCGGAGCTGCCATGAACTCATCATTGGGCAGCAACCTGTCGGAGCTGGATCGCCTGCTGTTGGAACTCAATGCTGTCCAGCAAAGCACCCCTGCCTTCCCCACAGAAGGTATATACAGATTGCTTTACACTTTATGAGCTACTGTCTCATGTTTCTCTGAAGGAACATAGAAGCAACTATCTAAATATGACACTTCTCTATTGTGTTTTAGAGTTTACAGTCAAATTTAGATCCATGAAGGAAACACATCAATCTTTTTTTCTTTTAATAGAAGAAGCAGCTCCACCTCTGCCTGCCTGCAGCACCATCCACCATATAAAAGAGAATGGCGTCTCCACTGCAGGAAAAGCAACTCCACCTGTGTTGGGGAAGCCCAAACATAGTATAGAGGATGTACGACCAAGTGTAGAGAGCCTGCTAGATGAGCTTGAAAGTTCTGTGCCATCAGCCATGTAAGAAAAAAATATCAATATATTATAACAGCGTAGGAATTGTATTAATATATCCTGTATGTGGGCAATAAATGAGTGCTTAGATATGTTAAGCCATGCTATGACCATAGATGTTTTTATATAGAAAAAAATCTGATTGTTTTATTGTTTACGACATTTTCTTTCTTAGTCCCACACCTTTGATGGTGTCAGATGAACACACAGATGGACAAGAGGAAACGCTATCACAGCAGCAAGCCAGAATGTCAGCCTCCTCTGCCACACGAGAACTGGATGAGCTAATGGCTTCCCTGTCCGACTTTAAAGTCCAAAGCAATGTGAGTTTCATTCAGAAGTGTGTATTTGGGGTTTGCTTGATGGACGACGGTTATTTTTGGCACTGTGAGACTATTAAGGATTATGCTACATTAGCACCGCTCTTAAATTCATTGTAGAAGTCAATTGGACCTGACTAATTTTATTTGGTGTCTTTCCATATTTGTGGTTTTGAAAAGTTCCACACCACTTACACATGCACATTTCCACAAATGAGTTTTTCTTGAACTAATATTCCGCTGTTCCTAGTTTCATGTCCTCAGTAACAGATTACAGTGCAGTTCAGTGACCATAGTGGTTGGGACTTTTATTTTCCTTACTGCAATAAATGTTATTTTTATCTTCGATAACAGCATTTAGTTTTGTTGGCAGTGAAAAAGTCAAGTTAGCACCTTAGCACTTGAGATTCAGAGTGTCTGGCCCCTCTATGAGGGCAACATCAAGACCATGTTTGTTAATGATGTAAACTGAAGATTTCATTTCATTTCATTTTAGCCTCATATTGTAGAATAGAAGTCTGTCTTTTTGCTGCTATTTATTCCCTTCATTGTCAGCTCATTCTATTTATCTATCTATTTTCCTGGTTTCTTTCTCTTTTCTCCACCACTGTGTATGTCTTGTGTTTGTATGTACATTGTATTCATTACATTGCTCCTGATTCAGTCTGACACTCAGTTGTCTGTGAATCAGGATTCAGTAGACCCTTTATTGGTAGCTGGTTCACCGTCAGACCAAGCGGTAACTGAACCATCTATAACTCCTCATATTGGTTCAGTGGATACTTCTCTACCCTCTAGTTACTCAACCCCCTCCTGTACGCCTCTTCCACTGGAGCTCCACATAGATGAAGATGGCTGTTCAGTCTCTACATCTTCACCTGGTTCTGCTGTAGTAATTGCATCATCTAAGAGCCTTCAGTTCTGCCAGAAGAATGATGGTGGCACTGTCAGTTCAGAGATCTCACATGTGGATATGTCAATGACCCAACTTTCTACAAGTAAAGTTTCAAATCCACTTGGACAAAGCTTAAGTCCAGTGACTGTTGGCAGAAGTTCTAGTCCAGGTCCTGCTTCAAGGACCTCAAGTCCAGTGAGTGTTTCCAAGAATCTTGATACTGTGTCCAAAAACCTCAGTCCTGTTCTTAGAGCCAAGAGTCCCATTTCCCCTGACATTAAACCTGAAAACTTAGCCCTTAAAAGTAATAGTCCACAAGCAGCTACAAAAAGTCCAGTCACAGTGCCATCCACTGTGAGGACCGTGCTAAAGAGCGCTAGTCCAGTAACAGTTCCAAGGCTTTCAAGTCCAGTTCCAAAAAGTGCAAGCCCCGTGACAGTCGCTAATATCTCTAGTCCGATAACCGTCCCAAAGTGTGCTAGTCCAGTAACAGTTCCAAAACTTTCAAGTCCAGTTCCGAGGCTTTCGAGTCCAGTAACAGTTCCAAAGAGTGAAATAGCAGTTCCTAAGAGTCCTGCTCAAGTCATCAGAAAAACGTACACAGTTCCAGGAACCAGCAGTCCCAGAGCTTCTCCAGTTTCACTTACCGGTGTACCATCAAATAGCCGGTATACCCCTTCTACAGAAAATCAAGGAGGTGAAGTACTGGATTTAACATGGCCTTGCCGGGAGCCATTTTTGGATGATGCTTTAGACAAATTGTTAGCCCCTGACTCCACTCGACTGGGTGAGAACCAGCCACCTACTTCTGTTACGCCTGGAGATGAAGACAGATCTTGGGAGGAGGAAGATGGAATTTACCCTGAATTCAGCCGAGAGGGAACCCTGACACCCATGACTGAGTCCAGCTGGGTGGATGAGTGTTTCACCCCTTCCACCTGCCCTGGGACACCAGATGCAATGCTGGACCTGCCTTCACAGCAGCCCTCTGCTGTCGAGCGACTATCTGCTTCTGGTCAAGTAGGAGGCTCAGCTTGACTCTCCCAAAATAAGCTGCTGGCATGAAGCTAAAGAGAATTTAAGACCCCATGTGGTTTTTCTATCATGTATCCATTTATCCATGCAGTCTAAGATATAGATTATCTCAATAATGACTGACTTGGCTGTGTTAACTGATTCCTGAGTGTATCTCTCAGGGCTGAAATACTCTTATTTTGGGAGAGCAGCTCCTGCTCGAAGTACTCGAGGAGCTGTGCAACAGTATAAACATGTCGAGATGAAGAGAAACTCCTCTTTCTCTGTGGTGTGATGCATGTGGTGTCATATAGCAATTGCAAAATGGCTTGAGGGAGAAGGCTCCCTGTAGAGAGTGTTTGTGGCTGATGTTGAAAGCTTTGCTGAAAAGATGTCGACGCACGTCCCCACTTGCTTCATTACACACACTGTGTTAGTCATGGGGCCTGTTTTCTTGATAAGTTGAGTAACGATACCAAGAGTCAATATTAGAGGGGGTATTTTCTGTTTTGCTAATGCATAAACGTAAGAATGTGTACACAAACCAAAGGAACTTACAAGAATGTTTGCTTCTTTGATCACTGGCCTTGCTTTGGCATGTGCAGATATTTGTTAAAGCATTTTGTGATGGACTTGTCTTGACTTCAGCTATCCAGCGTGCATGGCCACAGTTCCGGACCCATTTTATGTAGACTGGATAGTAAACGATAAACCAATTGTTTGCTTGGCGTCTGCAAACAAAAATATGAGAGTTCCGCAGAAACTGCATTTTGACAGACATTTACTGAAGCCAGTGCTCGAGTGTTGTGATCCAGCGCTAGGCCTGCCCTGCTTGTGCTTGTGGATTTTCTGGTGAAATGCCACAATCCCAGCTTCCGACACCTTCTTCTCATCTACTCTCCAGCTGAAGTCAGTTATCCGTCGCACCAAAGAGACCACCAATGTGCATCCTATGTACAGGGAGGGATTGTTAAGACGTAAAATGGGACCAATCATCGTGAAGAAAAGCAACTCACAGGATCGACTTATCGAAGAGCTGCAGGGAAAACTGGGCATTGGGCGAGTGGAACGCAGACGTAAACAACAGCCAGATGATTGGCTGACAGAGGGAGTTATTGTAACATCCAACCCACAGCGGACGCGGGAAGAAGGAATTCATCCCTCTGTGGATAAGGTAGTCTAGAGATCCATAGCATGTGTTGAGCCAAGCTGGAAATTAAACCTCCCTCTGATGATTTATCTGATGTCTGCTTGGCCGACAATCAAGAGACCAATTGGCAAATATTAAACATTTATGTTTCATCACTTTGCCATAAAATCGTTTCTGTAAATCAGTTTAAACAGTCGGATAGTTCTTGTTTTTCACCCTTTTCACCTATTTTTATCTTGTCTGTTTGTTCTCTTTTCTGTGGTTTTTCCTTTTTCCTTCTTTCCCACAGATAATCATACCTCCCGAATCACCTGCCCCGCAGAGAAAAGTCCTT
>JASGAT010383599.1:0-21164 GCA_030220025.1 Chelon auratus | reverse complement strand
GCATATTGACATGTATAATCTAATCCTAAAACAAGAAAGCAGAAAGTGCTCACATTTCCACAATGTTCCTCTCTGTGTCTCCATTGCTTCAGTGTGAAGATGGTGTTGTTGTGGACGGCCGGCGACATCTTCAAGACCGCCTACTTCGTGATGAACGAGAGCCCTGCTCAGTTCTGGGCGTGCGGTTCGGTCCAGATCCTGATCGATGTGACCATCCTGCTCCAGGTGCTGTTTTACAGCCAAGACACACGGGTCAAGCTTGGCTGAGTGAGGCCGTTGCTATGGGTGATATGAAAGCCATGAGCTTTTTGTGTTAACTTCAGTGAGTCCAGTGACTGGAGGCCCTTTAATAAAATCCATTGCAGTTTTAATAGAATTGTCAGGGGAGACACTGAGAGCAGAATATGAAAACAAAGTATAGATTGTCTTATTTTTTTAGTATGCAGCCTTGTCTTAACGTATGTTTTCATAAGTATCAGGCTCACCCAACCAAATACCTCCAAGTGCCATTAAGCAAAAAATTAATCTTTGAACAAACTCATTATCGTCTTCAACCAAGGCCAAGACACCAAATGTATTTGCCTTAAATATAATAAGGCAGCTTTTTTACTATTTATTTGCTCTTTATGGATTGTAATGTGGACGCCTGAAGTGTAGTGGACATTGAAGCTGTAAGAGGGAAACATTACTCACTTTGGCAGCTCACTCACAGCAGATGCTGCTCTGATGGCAGCTACAACAACCAGTCCTTCACTGGTTACCCTGCACTGGAATGTACTACCTGACTGATGAGTCTCCCACTTCACACTCCATGCTTCACTGGCCTGTTTGAATGATACACAGTGCTTGGATATATGTGTGTGTGTGTGTGTGTGTGTGTGTTGGCACTTTTGCTTGTGTCTCTGTTTAGCTGAAATTGATTTTTGCCGTTGGCATCGAGCGCCAAGCCCAGGCCACAGAACGTACATCAAGTAACGGTAACAACACAGGCCATCGGTCTGGGTTATGACTCTTGCTTCGTGGTTTGATTGACAAACAGTGCAACAATATGTACAAAGAGCAATGGAAAAGTGTGGGAATGACACAATGCTTTGCACTAACTACAATACAAAATGTATTGTAGACACCAAAACTTACATCACAGGTCAGCTTAAATTGGGTTATTTTCATTGCGATAGTATTACCAAATATATATGCTCTCGTTACTTGTTTGTATTGTCTCATATGTGCTGTTTTTATGGCCCCGTTTTCTAATTGCAAGACAGTCATAATTAACGTTCAAATCTTCACAGTTCAGAAATATTGTATGGGATATTTTACCCTGATCTTTTACTGACACATGCAATGTTACATCACCCACTAGTACCTTTTTTGACTCTTTAGTATGATAGGAAGTGCTCTATTTAATAATATATGAACAAAATGTCGCATTTTTTCAAGTCCATTTGCTAAAGTTCAACTTTTAGAGACTAAATGTAAAATATTTGTTTGTGGCTCAATCTGTTTTTATTTGAATATTTCCCTCTATGAAAATGTGTAAGTTTGGGTATCCTTCTACTTGTAAAACACTTGATTAAGCGGATCACATTTCTAGAGTTGATAAATTCCCTGACTCTTCAAACCTGATGGTAACTCTCAACAAACCCAAGGCACCTTTCAACGATTGACTGATATCTTGTTATAGCTTCTCCCCGTCCAGCAGACATCAGTCAGCTTCATTTTCAGACCCTCAAAGTGTTCCCATCTTGCAATGTTCACTCTCTGAAATGTCAGGAACGTTTTAGAAAATGACTTAACCAAAAATAGACCTGCTCCTACAACAGGTAATGGACCAGAGCGAAGATCAAAATCACAGTGAACCCCTTCAGTTAATGCAAGCTGAAGCTTTTGGAATTACCCTTGTACAGTAGTCGCCTGATCTAAAAATGCTATGTCCCAGACAAATTAAGATCCCTCAGAGCTTGAAGTAATCTGAGAAAAAAGCCTCAAATTTCAAAAAAACTTTTGAATATGACTGTATTTCAGTGTTTCTGTTAGCAGAGCACTTTGCCGCTATCAATGAAAAAGAGAGAATCTAAAATTTTACAGGTTGCAGATGTTAAGATTTTTTGTGGTAACCTGCATTTTTATTAGTTAAAACCACTTCAATCCATTTAGCTGAATCGCAGCTGTTCAGCCTATAAGATTATGTTTGCCGATTGAAATTAAATCTTTAAGTTTGTCAGCTAAAATGAATTCTTTCCAAAGATTTATCAGCAAGAAAGAACTTCTAGCAGAAACACTGCTGTATACCAATGGACAGCTACAATGAATTCATAAAGATGTCAAACTACGTTTAGCCAAAACAAACCATAACATATCCTTCCCATTTCCGGCCCTCTTTACCACCAAATATTTTTTTGCACAGTCCATTAAATTAGATTAGAAAAGTTCCTTTTTATAGCATGTTAAATAGCTTCTTAAAGTGGCTATCGAACTTGAAAGTGTCTTCATTCACCCAGGGATGCTCCATCGGACAGAAGACACTATTCTGGTGTTTTATGTTTAGTTCCTTGATGCAGCTCCATGCCACGGCTCATTTAGAGGCAGTAGCTGCCAAGTTGTGGAGAAAACAGGGTTATAAACAGTGATGATGACTCGAGCGAGGTCATTTGCCCAGATCATTTTACTAGGCAGGCTGTCCGCACAGCTCCCCTTTACTCATCCTGATGGACACTGTCTGTGTCTAATCGGTTTGGGGAAAAACATTGCATCCATTATTGAAACTTAATTCATCCTCTCCCAAAAGCAAAGTCTTTCTCAGATATAATATTCAGTGCCTCTGTTTATAACTGAAACACTAATTTACCAATGTAGCCCTTAGGTGAGTTCTGGTTCTTTCACCTGAAAGTTTCCTGTTAGAAAAACCACTGCAGGGGGAAAACAAATCGGCAGCTGATCAGTAGTCAGCACAGGTTTCCTTTTACTTTCCATCCTATGTGATTTAATTAAGTAATAATTCATGCTTATTAGGTCTCTCAGTCACCTTTACCTCCAACAATTTATGTCCGTCTGTTAATATTGATGTGTCTGATTCCCCTCACTGAAAATCATATTTAAATTACACACTGCAGTGGTTATAGTTTGTCTCACACATGCAGCTGGCGGTGTTTTAGGACAGGTGCTATAACGGACTGTTGGTTGCTGCTGTGCCGTTGTTCAGTGTCCTTCCATTGTGTCGTTCACATTATGTGGGCGAGTGGTTTTATACTGTATGTGCTAAGGCTTCCTGCGTACATGCTTTCCAAATCCACCTATCTTACATCTACTATCCATATTGTAAGCTGTATGTGCCTCCTTATCTCCTCTGCCCGGCATACCACAGTTATATTACATTATTTCTGCATTCTGTGCACTCCTATCGCCAGATGTGTATCTTTATATTGTTTTCCCTCGGCACAGAACAGCTCAGAACAGCTGCTTCACTGGCTTTACTTTAACATTTGGGTGCCCTGTGGCCTTTTCTTCTCAAGGTCAGTCGAACAGATTAACACACTCCACACAGACACACATTTGTATGGCTATCTCGGTGAGGACGTTCATTGACATAATGCATTCCCTAGCCCCTTACCCTCATCCTAAACCAAGTTTCAACCCTAAAACAGCCTTGTAAAGAAGTGAGACCAAAATGTCCTCACTTTGCACAAGTGTCCTCACTATGATAGCGTTTAACTGGTCCTCAGAAAGATAGCTGTACAAGTGTATGCACACACACACATTGCCTGGTTGTTCAAGTTCAATATAATAAATGCACTTATCACCACTGATTTAAAAGAAGAAAATACGTGGTTTGGACAGTCCTTCTACTCCAATTTGTTTCATGTCTTGACATTTGAAGCGAAAAAGTAACTTTTGTATATTTTAGTAACTTTTATCTGGTAATGTACTGAACCAAAACTACAATCAATAGTAGTTATTCCCTTTAAAACAAACCCAAACAATGGCATACTGTTTAATTAAATATCATGGTTATCATAAGAGGCTAAGGTGTTACATTATATAAATGCAAAAAAATAAAAATAAAAATGTTACGGTCCATATAGTTTTTACCACCTGACTGTATGTATGTATGTGAAATATTTATCGTTTTATTTTCTCACATATAAACTATTTATATTGCAGAATGCAGTGCTGTGTCGTTACTGTGAAGTGAATGAATGCTAACGAGAAAAAGTTTGCCACTGAGAAGGAGGAAGTGAAATGAACTGGCTGTTCTGAGGACAGTAATTCTGTGACTTACTGCAGGATTTAAGATGGGATTTAGACGAATCTGACCTGAAGCCTCATGTGAACCCTTACTTTTAGCCAGACCTGAATCACACAATGATCAGCTTTCATATTCCTGTATGTAAATCCATTCTGTGGTCCATTATCCACTGTAGCTTTAATTCAGACACTGTGCTCTGACAAGAACAAAAATACTGGAATTCCATCATTTGAAAGGACTGAAACAAATACAGTATGAAAAAGGTTGAATTTGGACTGGACACATGAGCGTGGCATTAATTCAGACTTCCCCCAAGTCCTAATCCCCCTCTAGTTAATACAGCATCACACCCAGATGCACATAGCATCTCTGGGTGAGACCACTGACAGTCAGCAGAAGAGCACCTCAGTATGGATAGTAAAATATTAAACTGGATTCAGTAGATAATGGGAAGCTCTTTATGGTTTATAGATGAGTCGGACAAGGACAGGCTGTGTGCTGCACCTGTTCTCATCATGCCTCCTACATCCATTAATAATAGGTTCACTTTAAGTTATGCTGGAGTGCACCTGATAGTAACACCTTGTACCTGTATCATACACTCTGTCTGATTGGTATCACTTGTCTCTTGAGCTGACAAGAATGAATGACCTGGCCCGTGACGTATTTAAGATATTTCCGAGGTAAATCTTATTCGTAATGGACCGGTCTGGCTGCGCGTCATTATCTGCCTTCCTGCCTTTCTGCTGTCCACCCATCCATCAGCCGGTCATCCCACATGTCTGTCTATACAGTAGCTTGTTTTAATGATAGATGAGAAGGGCTAAAATAGTCCACCTGCACACAAGCGCGTCTGTGATGTGCTGCTCCACGCTCTGTCCTGCTCCATTTATTAATGATGGTGTGTGTGTCGTCACCTCGTGAAAGATAGGAATGTGCACTTCTCCTTCCCATCCAGTGCTCCAGGCTTCTAGTCGTAAGCGTGGTCATTTTTAGCTAACGGCGACTTTAGTGCACCCCTGAAGAATACTGTTAAGGAAAAAATGCTTAAGCAAACTCTTTCCACTGTTGACAGTGAACTTTTATTCTTTTTAAATAAGTGGTGGAGTGTTTTTTTAAAATTTAGATCCAATCAAAGCTCCTCCAATTTGTATCTATCTACGGTTTAGTGAAATTGTTAGGTATAAGGAGAAAAAAAAACAAGATTTCAAACATTCACGTCCCCCGTACCCAGTGGAATTGGCGTGTCAGACTCTAAGTTCCAGTTTTAAGTCTGCTGATTTGAGTCTCTGTCGTGCACATTTAATGCCCTAGTCAAAAAAAACATTAGAGGGACATTAAAGCTCTTCTTCTAAATCACAACTAAACAGTTTGATAGTTTCTAAATCTTTATTCCCTGTGACACGTGTGATGATGTAACCTCACCATTTGGCTACGCAGAGCTCACAGGTTCCACTGTTGATCGTAGCACAAACCCTAAGTCAGCAAACTGATTTGGTTCCAAGCTACAATCCTCAGCTGTAACCAACAACCTGTTTCCAAATCTAAATTATCCCTAATTTGGATAACCTTTTACACGATAACCAGCAACATCCAGATTGTGTATGTCCCTATAAGGACATGTCAGAAAAAGGATCTCGTCTCTTAATGCATGCAGTCCAGTTTTAGACTGAAGGAACCATCCCCGAAGTAGCATCAAAATCCATTTTCCTCTTCTGACAAGGGAAGAATAGTCGCTAGTGAAAGACACGTAAAAAGAGATCAAACTCATTTTATTTCTGAGAATTCAGGCTCAAAGCAGACAGATGGTGTGATATTAATGGGCACAGGTAAGCAGCAGAGCGGCTGAGAGCTCTTCAGTTGGAGTAAGTGAGAAAAAATGACCTTCTTTCCGTGTCACCAAGACTAATAAAAAGCTTTTTACCACTCATTTCAAGCACACGACACTTGTCAAAATGGCCTTTGACCATTTTTACTTTTCCTGCTGAAAACATGCACGGCAGGGCGCAGACAAGATGGGGAAAGGCTCTGATGACAGATTAAAAATATCACAGTAATTTTGGAATCTGATAACCAGACAGGATGGTTTTATAAGTCTGAGATGGAGCACTAAATGGAGGGAGAAGAAAGCTAGAAGAGGATACAGTAGTGGAAGTGGAAGCAAAGTCAGTGCACTATGTATTATTTCAGAAAATGTAGGATGACAGGGTTAGCGTCAAAACATGAGAAAAGCACTGAATGTAAGGCACCAGAGGGCGAGACAAAGTGCAAGTCAAACTGTTTGTGGAAAACACAGTGTAGCCAGATGGCTCTGGGTTTAGCATAGCCTCATGGTCCCAGAGTCCAGAACAGTCAGCGCCCCCTCCACACCACCCCCAGGCATGTGATGACAGGCCTGGCGCCGAGGGACAAGATCAAACTTTCGGGATGAATGAGTTTTTTCCTAGGTCACCGACTGAGGAGGAAGAGAAGAGGAGCCGGGAGGAAGACACAAGACCCAGAAGCACAAAGTGTAAAGAAAACTCAGGTATCTTTAAAAATTCATCTGGGGGAAAAAAAAAAAAAAACGTGTCTTCAAACTGTCCTCAATGCACTTCGATATCTCTTCTCCGTGTAAGAGTGTGTAAAGGTCACGTTTGAAGCCTTCACTTCAGATTGTAAAAACACGTTACATAACAAGTACAATGTCACGCTGTTAAATTCCATTACTTTATGATACAGCCTTCTCAAGCTTCTCAATGGAGAGACCCTGTGCATCCATCATGTACTGTATAGGGAACGTAGAATAGATTTCTCCTGATATGGAACAACAACACTGAGCAGAAAGCAGGGAGTCCATCAGAGAGAGAATGATTGTGCACAGCGCTGCAGGATAAACCCCGCATTCTCATAACTAACAATAACTTTTTTTTTTTTTTTTTATCATTACACAAAGAATGCAGTCTTGCACCTAAACGTGTGTTGTTCACAGTTTTTTATTCATTGTTGTTCCATATGCATTTAATTTCCGTTTCCAGTTATCATCTGTGGAGCACTTAAGCATTTTCTTCAGCTCATTGCTTTGGTTTAACAGCCTTCTACTTTAGCATTTGTACCGCTGGCATCCATCTCATTCCCGGCAGCAACAAACCACTGCACTGCACTGTGGTGAAAACCAAAGAATAGATAAAAGAATAACATTCATTGGTTGACCAGAAACACCTTCAAATGAATGGTTAAGTTGATCCATGTATTTATAATCTCGGGAAAGATCTCTGTAACAGCTGTTCCCTAGTTTCTCTTTTAGTCACAGCAAATGAAATGCAACCTGCAACTCCTCAATGAGTTAGCGTGTCGGTGAGTTTGTCAACACGTTAAGATCCAGTTACGTCCGTGTTGTGGCTGGAGAGCAGTTAAGTCTTCTGGGTTGCTAGCCTGGAAGACGGCCTCGTCTGGAGTCTCGCCGTTGGGAACTCAGCAAAGATCTGCTGGGGTCAGTCTAATCGTTTGGGCGGGACTTATGCAGTAATTTACAGAAAAGTAACAGTGAAAACTGAAACTGAACTCAGAGAATCCAAACTAATCCAGGATATTAACCACTGGGTCAATGCCACATGCAGATATTGTAGAAAGCGTGACCTTTGCTTTTCTTTTATCATTTTTCTGTCTAAGCCTAGAAGCCAGATGAACTTCCTCACCCACAATTGTTTTGTGGTGGAAAGTAGTTCTGGAGCGCCTCCGTTGGGAACAATGGGAACCAATCAAATTGTTTGGGTAGGCCTTTTATTTAGTGACGGACACGTGGAGTCGAATTTGTTTACAACAACGCAATGCCTCCGATTAGTTGTAGGATTATCCAGTTGCATGGAGAGGTATTTTTCTCTGTGTTGGTTGAATCCCAATGGCGTGTTCCGCTGCTACAGGTTTGTATTATTTTTCCTAGTAAGTTTTAGCTTTTTATTAGTTAACAAATTAGTTAAAGGAAAACATTCTTCTGTACGGTCAGTGTCTGAAGCAGGCAGATGGCGCAGAGCCCCTTTGCAGCTCCACATAGCATGAAGAGGAAGGAACGACCCCCGTCAGGAGGACGCTCAAACCACCGGCGGACGTTTTCATTTGGCCTGCGACTCCATGCAGGATGTCAGAACCAAAGCCAAGAGCAGAGAGGTCTGTCACAGGTCATACATAAATTATGAAATAAATGAAAGCTGTATATAGCATTTATATGAGTTATTGTACAGATGCGGTGAATACCAACGTTTTAACCTTCTTTATTTGGACTGAAGAGCCTTGCTTCACCAAGTGCTCTCCTGTGGGAGTACATGTTTTCCTATGCTTTCACTGACATTTCTCCATCTGAAGCACACAGATGGCCAAAAAGCTTTTTTTCCCATCATCTCCCTCTCATTCAGATTTATTTTGGAACCATTAGGCCACTGAAGGAGACATGTTCTTCTGTTTGTTTCAGACAGGTTTTTTTTCCTTCTTCTTCAGACAGTGTTTTTGTTTTGTTTTTTTTAGAGTTTCTGCGCCCCCAGAGCTACACATTGTGTGCAGTCGTTTGGGTGTGTAAATAGCGTCTATCGCGGCGAAGAATGCAGTGCAGCAGGTGTCGTGTTACCTGGAAGCACCGTTAGTTACTGTTGTTATAGTGGAGCCAGACGACGAGCCAGCCGGTAAACAGACGACTCCAAAGAAGGGGAGGACGAAAAGTATTTGATTAAGCCCAGGGTATCATCTCAGTCACGTCTGCTGTGTGCGAGAGCGATGCAGAAGTTGAATGCATGACATTTACTTTAAAATATTGTACCGAGGGTGAAATTTCACACATCCCACATCGTGAGTGATTCAGGCACCTAATCGGAGCGGCAATAGCTCGAAAAGACACAATATAAGAAAATAAAGAAGAACTAAATGTTCAGGTGAGAACGCAGAATCAGTAGCAGCAATGGATAGAGCCGATTTAAGGTACCTTAACCAAAGTATTTTTTCCCTGAGCATTGGCACTGGAATGTACACAGGGTTGTGCTGGATGTTTCATTACTTACGTGTAATAATAGGCCTGAATAGACAAATACTGTCTGTCCTAATTGTCTATTATTTGTTGTATGTGTTGCACATTAACAACTGGGTCCTTTCTGTGTGGAGTTTGCATGTTCTCCCTGTGTCTGGGTGGGTTTTCTCCAGTTACTCCAGCTTCCTCCCACCATCCAAAGACATGCTGGTTAGGTTCATTGGTGATTCTAAATTGGCCGTAGGTGTGAGTGTGAATGGTTGTCTGTCTCTCTGTGTTAGCCCTGTGATGGACTGGAGACCTGTCCAGGGGATACCCCGCCTCTCCCCCAACCCTCCAGAGGACAGGCGGTTATAGAAAATGGATGAATGAACAATGACAAAACAAGAAAAGAAGCAGCAGAAACACCACGTATTTGCTTTTTCCATTTTTTTCCAGTCAAATAAGTGAATTTTCTGCTTTCCTCTGGTTTATTGCAGTGTAAATTCAACATAGTTCGGGTTTTAGATTTGTTGGTTGTCTTTTTAACCCCCCCTCCATCTCTCTCTCTCTCTCTCTCTCTCTGTCTCTCTATGTTTTCCACCTGAGCTCCAGTACGGTAAATGACTCCATAAGTTAGTTTAATGGAGGGGAGTGCAGGCCCACAGTGAAATATCCACCTTGTCACTTTGCCACAGCTGGCCCTCAATTTGAGACCGAATAGCCAGCATTTAGTGTTGTTTGCCCATATGTTCTCTGGCTCACAGTAGTGTGTGTGTGGTGTGTGTGCGTGTGTGTGTATGTGTGTGTTTGAGTCCCTGGCCCCTTTTGCCTCATGATTGCTTCAGCAGCACTCTGCTTTCTCCCCTCAGTTCACTCGTTGGCAAGTAAGGTCACTCACGCGGCACACACTCGCATGAACACATCATGTGCCAGCGTGCACACACACACACACACACACACGCACGAGCATACACATCCACGCAGGCCAGCTGTTTTCTCTTCACTAAGACAAACTGCCGCACCAACAGCAGCTGACAGCAAAGCTTCCCTGAAAACTTCAGCACGCCCTCCTCCTCCCTTGTACACTGGTTTGGTGGTTACATGAAGGCTGCACACTTCTTTTTCACATTCCCACTCAGTTCCCTCCATTCCCAGAGCAATTAGCTCAGGATTAGATTGAGGTCAATACCCTTACTCCCAATGCATTCCCATTTTGTGGAACATTTCAGTCAATACAAGTCCCCCCATTTTCACAAAACAAGTTTCCTTTTTACACCTTCCTCCCTCCGTTTTTATGCCTCAATTTAGATTCAAATTAAGCCACCGCTAATCTGGCAGTTAAACTGAGCGCTGGGACTCTATCACAGCTTCTCGGACTGTTAATCTTCAGGTGGAGGCTATTTTCTGCTCTCAGGTGGGGTAATTGTAATGTCTTTTTATATAATAAGTAGTTTATGACACAAAGGAGCAGCATGTACTATATCGGTGAACACCATCACCGGCCCCAAGACGGTCTTTTAGACAGGTGATGTAAGCTGGAGTGGCCGATAATTACGACGATGAGGCGGACAAGGATAGACATGACAGTGATGAAGATGAGGGTACGGACCACAACCTTCATTGCCTATTACCTCCCACCATGACTTGAGAAGAAGGCTGTCCTCCATATTTCACAGTCCGAAGGGTTTACGTATCATTACTGATTATCACTGGTGGGTATTGAGCCCGGAGTCATTTGCATGTTACGGTACCGCATTAGCTTGATGATCTCAGGCTTTAAAGCACATCACAGAGCATGCGGCTGATGGGGATTAATCCGGAGGTCATCTGTGTGATGTGCATGCCAAGATTACATCAACTTCTGCAGAGCCTCTTGGTTTAAAGTCTCGATAATTGTTAGTTGCATGCTGGAAGTGGATGCACAACAAACTCCTCTCATAAAGGTCTCTCAAAGATAATGAGCTGTTAAAAAGCACAGCTGGAAAATGTCACCGCCAATCTCATAAATTGCTGAATGCGCAATATCATCTGCTCGGACAAGTGTCGGCGACGAAGCCTTTAATCCTCTAATGTCAGTCACTGACTTCCATTTTAAAGGGGGACTAGTGTTTTTTACAACCTGGACCTTATTTCTAGCATTAAATATGATTGTTTACTCACCCATATAACTTTTGTGTCATTAGCACTCGTTCAGGAGATAATTAGATCAGATCATTGCGGCAAATATTTAGAGGCTGCGTCTATATTTAGAGGCTGCGTCTCGGTGCCCCAGTCACTCCCACTATATGGATATACGCTAACCTAATTATCTCCTGAATGAGTGCAAATGACACAAAAGTTATATGGGTGAGTAAACAATTGTATTTTATGCTAGAAATAAGGTCCAGGTTGTAAAAAACAGTAGTTCCCCTTTAAAAGGAAACTAAATTAATATAAGATGTACATGTTTGAAGCCTGATAATATTTACAGAAGTACTTGTTCATAGAGTCACAACATTTGTCTTAGCTAACTTAACCATTGTAATGTATATATGGAGGAATAAGTCCTGCCTATTACTTACATGCTACGATAATGCTTGCATCGTTTCAGTACCTGAGTATTATAACTTACAAATATCGCCTTCTACAAAATATCAATTAGTGATAACAATGCATAAATAAAGAAACCAACCATATAGTTTATAGCTGACTCCAGCTCTCTCACCATCCCCATCCAAGTTTGGGCCAAATTTAGTGACATAATTCCAACGACAGATGAATTTCCTCTACGCTCAGATGCTAAAGGTCAGAAAGATTGTTTTTTACGAAGCAACATAAGGCTCAGAGTCGCTAAGTGTTGTTGTGAGTAGTTGTTCTATTCAAAAATGCAATATGTAACTTGTTTCTTTTTAATGTTTCACGGTGCAGTGAGTTTACCGCTTGTGTCACCTTCCTCAGTGGGAAAAAGCGAAAATCTAGACACAGATGAGATCCAAGGGCAAAGGTGCCCTACCCTGCCTCACCCTGAGGGAGATAACTGATGGCCAGAGGGTGAGAGGACAAGGGAAGGGAGATGAGAATGAGGAGGAGGATGAGTCAAGAGAGAGACGAGGAGAGGAGAGGTGAATCTGACTGTGAAGAAAATCACTTGGAAGAAGAGGCTAGAGTACGTGACCGGGATGGGGAGACAAAAAAGGGTGGAAAAGACGACAGAGAGGAGTATGAAGGGTGTAGGGATATTTACCATGCATGCCGCGGCTGTCTTCTCTGTGCACGTCTCAACCTCGTCAATATTCCTCCGACATAGCTGGGATGTAAACAAAAGTGATGAAAGGAAGTACGCTGGCATCTCCATCACAGTTTACGTTCAGACCGGCGGTATGAGGATAAATTAACAAATACCTTTTATAGGACTATTTCATGCCCAATCAGACCTTTCCTTCAAACAGAAGTACATATGTCTGTCACACTTTATGTTTCCATTTTTACATCAGTACGTGCCACGGCCTGAAATGATTTATACCTTATGTGCGTTGGTGAGATTACTTCTCATCAGTCACATGCAAGTATCTGTGTCTGTATTTGCTATGCTGATTTATGAACAATGTCCTCATTTTCTCTGTGCAGAAGTTCTACCTGTGCTTTGTTTCCACAGACAACTCTTGATGTGTTTTACTGACATGACTTCGTTGCGATCCACGGACAAGCCAAGTGCTCAAAGATTGGTGTGCCGCAGAGGAGCAAGGTGAGAAAGAGGGAGGAAGGAAAACATTGAGGAGATGGATATGAACCAAGTAGAAAATCTCAAAGAATTATCTTCTGACTCTGCAGATCCCCTCGGCTCTGAAAGGCGTTTAGCGGATCTTTGCCTCTTGTTTTGGTTTTGCACTCGATAGATTTTTTCACCCTTCTGCTTCCGTTTCATCTCGCCAACTATTTCCAGTTGCTTTAAAAATATGCTACGCGCATCCTGCCCAGCGCAAAGTGGATTCAAACGTAGCAGAACATGTTGCAGCCAAATAGCCGGATATTTCCCTCAGGCCTGGGTGAAGAACTAACAGCAAGCACATGGAGTGAAAAACTAAGCCAGCGGCAAGTGCCAAAAACTACCATGGGATCTAAAACAAATTGGTCCCCATCTTAATACATCCAACTTTACAGCAGAAATAAAAACTAAAAACCTCCAAAGGTTAACCTTAGTGTTGTTGATGTCATAAAAATCGTTCCAGGCCCCACCAGACACACTGGCAACCATGTCCAAGACCAAAGAAAAAGAATAAAAATAAAAATCAGCGTTTGAGATTTTTACAACACCATCAATCGAAAAAGGATACACTTGAGATGACAAATTTAGATGGGAGGTGAGGAGACAGCGGGAAAGACTTGACTCACTTGCAGGCCTACATTTGATTGCTCATTTTGTCTGGAGGGTACACGGGATGCACAAAGTGGTTAGCACTGACTGTGTGGAGTTTGCATGTTCTCCCTGTATCTGGTTCTCTCCGGGTACTCCGGCTTCCTCCCATCATCCAAAGACATGCTAGTTAGGTTAATTGGTGATTCTGAATTGGCCGTAGGTGTGAGTGTGAATGGTTGTCTGTCTCTCTGTGTTAGCCCTGAGATAGACTGGAGACCTGTCCAGGGTGTACCCCGCCTGTCGCCCAATGACAGCTGGGATAAGCTGAATGAATGAATGAATTTAAAGGTCTATTTAGGTAGTCAGCAAACAAACATAAAGTACCTGGCACAGTAACTTGGGTAACTGGTAATCTGGAGGTTTAAATTTGCAAGGATACAAGATGTTCGTAAATCTGAAGGTAACGGGACTTGGTCCAATGTATAATTATGGGCGGGGCCTTTTGGGTGACAGGTGGATGCCCTCACAGTTTTATCGGCTGCTCCGCCTAGCCATCGGCCGCCCCACTCGGCTCCACTGGTGGCCACACCTCTTTGTAGACTTTTGAATCACCCAGGAGTTAGGTGAAGTCAGGTGTTGCCAAGACGGAGCTGCCACACTGAGAGTTCATCCACCGTTACATAGAGACGGAGGTGGAGACCAAAAAAGAGTGAAAAGAGGTTGAATATTGGACTTTAATTATCAGTGGGACAGAAAACAAGGCTTAAGAAGCTTCCTGCTTGTCTGCTGGATGTGTAAGTAATCCACTGTTTGCTAACTCATTAGCCAAGTTAACAGAAAATCAATCGATAAACCGACAAGACCTAAACAGATTTACTGGAATTAGTTCAGGCTAACCCTCATTAACAGTCACTGCTGATAAATGAGTGTACATGAACGTGAACATGACTTAAAAAAAGCTGATACGTTCTAGTTTTACGTTACGAAGCTGTATCGGAGCTTTTAACCCCCAAATGCACCGCATAGTGCAATTTTAAGCCTCTTTCCTCTCCAGTGTTATTTGAGAATGGCTGCCTAAATGGATCTAATCTTCAGAAAATCCAATAGTATTTTTTCCAATCCATTAGATTCCTTCCGTGAGACATGTCAATGAATGGGAAGGTAAGCTGATAATGCTTCTATTTGTAACGGCAACATGAGATCTGGAGCAGAGACGCTCGAACCTGGAGGAGAAGCCCTGGAGAGGTGGGTGAGAGGATGTCATGGGTGAAGGCGTACAAGCGGGAGGGAAATGGAAAAAGAAAGACGGTCGAGTGAAAACATGTGAGAAACGGATAAGCATTGGGAGACAATTACAAGAGCACACAGACGAAGCATTTCACATAATAATAGCCCCCTTTTTCTTCTTCTCTCTTTAGGGATGAAAATATCTGCCTTGATATGAATCACTGTTCAAGCAAATGATGACTAAAAGGTAGAAGAAAACCAAGATTATAATTTACTGACTATTTACAATTTATTACATTTACACAAATCAGGCATAACATTATGACTATCTTCCTAATATTGTGTAAGCCCCTTGTGCCTCCAAAGTGACTCATCAGAGAAAGGACATGGGCCTTCTGAGGGTGTCCTGTGGTGTCTGGCAACAGAATATTGTTAGAAGGGGGACTTGGAGGGGAGGGGGCTCTGTGGATCATCCCACAGATACTTGATCAGTTTGGAATCTAGTGAATTTGGAGGCCAGGTCAACACCTTGTGCTGTTCTTCATGTTTTTTTGAGTTGTTCCTTTTTGTGTGTGTTCCTGTGTCAGGCTGCATCCTGCTGGGGATGGCTGCTGCCATCAAGGAGTGTCATTGCTACGGGGTGGGGGGTTCCTGGTCTGGTCTAGGTGGGTGCTACATGTCTAAGCAACATCCACATGAATGAATGCCAGGGCGAAAAGTTTCCCAGCAGAACATTGTATTGTCACAAGATGGTCAGTGTTATTTACTTATCCTGTCATAATGTTGTGGCTGATCGGTGTATAAGGGAACGTGTATTTCACATTTTACCGCCGAGGCCATCATTTTACGACAACTTAACTCACTAGGATGTTGCAGTCACGTTTCCGCGGGAAAGCTAAAATACGATCCGAGTGAAAGGCTATCAGCAGGAGCTTGTTCTTCATTGACCGAGCCATTACCTCGATTTATGTAGAGAGCACAACAAAGTGGCTCCTCTAACCGGTGCGCCCTCAGTCTCAGTTGGACCAGAAAGAAAAAAGTCTCCTCCGACAGAAACACGTCATCATTAGCCCTAAGCATGTATCATGTAAGTCTGTAACTGATCTTTATAACTTCGTTCAGCTATATAACCGGTGCACTGACTGCCGTAAGGTCTTGTTGTGATGAGCACGACTAAGCAGATCTTCCATAAAAGATAGTGAAGCCAAAGAAATAGGGATATGCAAATTAGTGCCTCATCAAACACAAGATCCTCTCTAACGAAAATTATTTAGCCGTGTTTGTATGTGCATGTATTTAACATTTAAACACACGCACGCAGCTTTTGAATATTAAAAGTAATAACAATGACTCCAGCATGAATGACTGTCAGGTCAAATGTTGGAATAAATGTTGCATAACACGAGGGATGCCCGCTGCGTCTCATCCCGTCTGGTAAACAACTCCTTGACCTTTTACCAGACTCTCATTCTCCGTGTGACTTACCTGCCCACATGGAGCGAACGCATGGCCGCATTTTGTGCGCGGACACACACACATTTATTCTTTTCTTTTCTCTGAGTCTCATCTCGAGATACTTGGCACGCAGAAAGAAGGAAGGAAAGAAAGAGAGAGCGACGGAGAGAAGACTTTTCTCCTCCCACACACCTAGCGTTCTATAACAGGCTCCCCTCTCTCCCTCTCCTGTGCTGTATCACTGCAAGCCTTTATGGACCTCTTGTTCCCAGTGTGAATTATTAACCACGGCTCTACAGGCCCAGACAGGGTGGTGGAGGGGAGAGCATTTCTCAAACACCCAAGCTTAAAAGAAGAGAGCTTCCCCTTTTGTTTTGTGCAACACTTCCCTCTCAATTTCCAGTCAGCTATGGAAACACTTGTGGAAAATCTATCACTAGCGCGTCGGTGAAGTCGGGAGGGGAAGTCCTTCACTGTCTGCTCCGTACGTGATGCACTTTACATGCGAGGGGAAGTTTTTGAAGTCGGCTTTTGAAGTCGATAACGAATGCTGTGCAAGGCGAAATCTGACCTAAGTGATAGAAGAGCTAGAAATCAATAAGAGTTATGACAGGTTCACATCCGGTGCATGTGAACTACACACACAGTTACAGTATGCGTGCAGAGGAGTAAGGATTATCCTGTTACTGCTTCAGAGCATCAGATTTGATTAAGCATCTCCAGCCACAGAGGAGGAAGAGGCTGAACAGGTTTGTGATCTTCTTTACTACTTGCGCTCATGCTGCTTTAGCTTTCGGCTTCACAGCGCTTCGTAACACAAGCCCAACAGACAACACGTGCATGCGTACGAGTGGGAACCGGCCTCAAGGCCAACAAAGTGCAAACGCTGCATTTACTGTGTCTCACATAGAACCAGTGATTCAGAGAGCGGAAATCATTCGATCATCTGATTATTATGGATTCCCCGGTTCCTTTTAACGTATCATTTCAAGCGTGTGAAACGTGACTCCTCGCCCGTTCACTGATAGCCTCTGATAATCAAGGCGGACTTGGATGTCATCACGACTACCAGAGAAGAATACATAAGTTGGCTGCCGTCACACCTGAAAGAACAATTCTGAAAATGGTTGACATAGGGATTGTTTAATATATATGTTTAATATATATAGGAATATATATATATATATATATATATTATTTATTTATTTATTTTTTTTTTGAGGTGGAGGCAGATAATTACTTGGAAATCCTCGATACTTAAAAATAAATAATTGAATTGCTCTAAGGTAGGTCTGTGAAGGTCCTCAGTCATCCAGGTCATGGTATATCCAAAAAAGCGTTTGTGTTTGGGCCCTTTCCACAAACATGGAAACTTCCTCCAGAACGTCCTCAGGTAGCTGTGATGTCAGTTTATCAAAACACTGTTTGGTTTCAGATTTGAGAAGAGCATTGATGATGAAGTGAACTTGCCTCACTGGAGCAGCTGGGTTTGAAGGCCAGTCCAGTTGTCTTTCTTTTTTTAAACGCTTTTTTAGATCCTCTAAGGTAGGGAATCTGAGAGCAGCCTTGAGAAGCTGCAACAATTTTGTCACAGTTGATTAAACGTCTTTGTAGAATCTGTATAAAATAAAATAAAAAGTTGTAAACCCTTCTTAATCTTTGTTGTTTTGTTTCAAAAATAGGAACTAGATCGTGGCTGCTGCTCGTGATTTCCATCTCATACCAGTAGAGGTAAGGGAGAAACTCTTTTTTGACTTGTTAATTGAGTAATGCATGTAAACATCATGTCCCAGTTGGTTTGCACACTCCTCCTCGTTTCTTTAATTCTCTATAACTGAGGTGAAGAGCACAAAGCAGTATGACCCACCACTGGGAAAGACATCAGGTTGAATTGAACAGGAAGCACCCTTGAAATGCAGATCACATTGTACGATGGCGTTCTGAGATTTGACCCTCGGCCTGACCCATAGTTTGGGAAGTCAGGAAGTGATGCAGACCAGAAGCAGGTCAAGCTCAGCTTCAAAGCTGCCAGATGGCTCTCCTGACAAGTAAAAGCCTCCTGCATTCACTGTCGATGTGAACTAAGCCACCACTGGAGCAGGGTCAGGGTCTAAAAAGGGTCGTGATGAATTGACATAAAAGTGTTTACAATTTCACGAAATTATATGCTTCTATATACGTGGAGAGACATTATTAAAGCAAAGTAGAGCCTACCAATGGCATCACTGTCATCATAATTCCATTTCGGATATGACTGGAATCGGTTCTCAGTGGGAACCAGTACTGGTCAAAATGATTCATTTTCTTATTGAATATCAAAAAAGGTATATATGTACAGTATTTACATCTATATACTGTATTTATATATCCTGTGGTGATGATGCACACAGTTTAAATGTGGTTATCTATCAAACCCGTTCAGAACATGGTGAACATTGACTGGCCTGTGTTTGCGGCTTATTTTCCTCCGTCGTTCCTGTGGACGCTGGTTTACTTCCGCCTCCGGCTGCATATTTATTCAAGGCAGACAGCTTATCGTGATGAGTGACAAATGCTGGGGCAGAAACTTGACCACGCGAGGGGGAGGAGGGCAGGACTGTATATTTATGTCCCTCTTCAAAGTGAAAAGTTGCGAATCACACGTCGAGAGGAAGTCCGCCGGCATTCAGACGTGGCCTTCAGCCAGCTTGTTTATCGTTCATGGTGCAGCATCCACCAAAATAACAGCTCAGAAAAATGAAAAATAAAAAGTAGAGGAAGTCCACTGGTTAAACTAGAGCAATGCAGAGACATTATTTTAGATTTGCATGTTTTGATTGGCCGCAGGGTAGCAACTGTTGTTTTCCAGAGGGTTGCAAATCACACACAAAGCACAAAAATGCAGATGTGAACCAGAAAGTCACAAATGAGCCAATTACTGGTCTGCAGATTTTACTCCAAGACACTGTTAAGTTGTGTGCGCTAAAGACGAACAAGTGCTAATTTGTTTTGTGAATAAGAATGAGGGGATTAAATTAAGTGGACGAAGAAATCTGTTTAAAAGTCGACGAGAGATTAAAACTTCTCGTGTTAATGGCGCGTCATCCCCTTCTCTGGAGAACTGTCCGGGTCGCCGGCGGCGCCGCTGCGTTCCCTCGCCTGCACGAGTCTTGCGTGACTGAGTCAGAACATTTGGCCTTTTTCTGCCTCCCAGAGCAGCTCTGCCCACCCATATGTTGGTGCACCGCACAGCATCTCCGTGCCGTTTAACTGCGAACATTGATTGTAGGTTGATTGTAATTTAATATGCCCCCCTTGCGATGTGCATAATTTGAGCAAATGAGAATGAGAATAGGGTGGAAGGTGGTTAAAGAGAGAGAGGAAAACCTAGAAAGCGAGAATGTCAATGGTGTATGTGTGCTGACAGTGAAGCAAAGGGAAAAATCCTGATGAAAGGATTAAGTGTGGCAGCACTACTGTATATATTTCTTTGTTGGCTTTTCTTTAGGCCGCTAAGGAAGTTAAGTGAATTCAAGTCATGTTTCATTGTTTTTTTTTCCTCCCCACTCACACACACATACACTTTTTATTCTCTGACATCTCTGGCAAGCTTTGAACATTGTTTCCTCTATGGTTTCCACTGACAGGGGTCAAAAGAGTGCGCTTCAGAAAGGAAAAACTACTGCCCTGTGACTTACAGGCTACCCTGCTGCAATTAAAAAACATGGGTCCATAGATATACAGTACGTGTCAAAATCTCCAAACGATACTTTTTGCTTTTCTACTGTAGGTTGCAGTCCAGGAAAAGTAACGCACATCTTCATAAAGAATCATAAAAACCTTTTTAGAAAACGATTTGGTAACCCACTTGAGGAAATATGAAACTGGCAGCGGCTAGACTTGGGGGAAACAGTTAGCCTCACCCTGTGAATGAACAAATAATTCAATCCATAAAGCTCTTCTTTTGACGAGGCTAAAGTCAGATTTATATGTCAAATCCAAACCTTGCAGCAGAGGAACATTTTGTAGTTTGCTCAGGTGGATTCTGTACATAGGCAACGCTGGGCTCAAATGTTTCCTCTCATGGCTCCCTGTTTGCTCCATTTATCTGAATCATCTAAGTAGCAGACGTATAGAATAATACATTATTGATGACTGATTCATGAGGGACCTCAACATACATTTCACTCGTACAGAAACCGATTGTGCTGAATGAAGATTCCTGGTATTGCTACTGCAACAGTTAATGGTCGTCCAGGAAGTTGATATGAGAGCCAAGAGGGGCCACGAGAGAAGCTCAAGGATAAGGGAGAGAGAGTCCTCTTTGTATTTCCCCCCTCACTTTCCTTCTCTTTGCTTCTCACGTCTGTTATTATTCTGCTTGCGGCTGATGCTGCTCTCCCTGCTCGCTCGCTCTCCTCTCCTCACTTCGTGCTCTGTGGAGGGAATTAATTAGTGCTGCGCTTTGAGCTCAGGGTTGGAGCGAGGATGCAGAGGGATGCGCGGTCGCAAAGTGGAATTGCATGACTTCACGTATTGATGTGGTTGCTTGTGAGCGTCCATTCACTGGAGAACACACACACCGCCAGTTAGGTGACAAACACTCACCAGCGTGGTCATAGTCAGGTTTAATTAATCTAAAACAGTCATTCTTACTTATCTTCTGTTTCCTCTTTGCTTTGACCTTAAAAGTCCCCACTTCGCTATTTTCCCACTATTTTATTTTTATACAGTCCAACAGTCACTGTTGTTTTCATTTAATTAACGCTCTACCTCGACGAGTTACAAGGAAATGTTCCATTATACCATTGACTGTACGGATAAACCCATCGTGACGTCACCCATTGGATTATGAAATTCAAAAATGACGTCAGAAGTGGGCGGAGACTTCGGTTGCCATGTTGATTGTGCTTTACTCCGCCCACACTCGACTACTCCAAATATAG
>JASGAT010383597.1:14331-39023 GCA_030220025.1 Chelon auratus | reverse complement strand
GCTCTTGCTATTTTTCTTTTATTCTGCATCTTTCTGTAAGCTGTTGTGAACTGCAATTTCCCCATTGCGGGACTAATAAAGGTTTTCTTATTCTTATTCTTATTTGGATTTTTTTATTTTGGAATCCTATTTGGCACATTTGTCATGGGTCCCCAACCACTGATCCATGGATTGGATTCTTTCTGTAAAACAATTTCTAATAAGTCATGAGCAGCCAATATATCTATATCTATCTATATCTATATATATATATCTGTATCTATCTATCTATATGATTGATATCCCTGATATATATCGACCGACTGGGACCTTTCTCTGTGGAGTTTAGATGTTCTCCCTGTGTCCAGGTACTACAGGTAGTGTGAATGGTTGTCTGTCTTGCTGTCTTGTTAGCCCTGTGATAGACTGTCCAGGGTGTACCCCGCCTCTCACATGATATCAGATGACCCTTCATAGGACAAGCGGTTACAGAAGATGAATGAATGAATGAAAACTAAGCGGAATTTTATTGCTGTTTTATCTACTGTTTAGTTCTGGATGTTGTGTTCTGTCTGCTACTCTTACTATAACAGTGGGCAAATTAGGAATTGCAGTTACTTTTGTAGCGCTCTGTTCTCTTATTTTACAGGAGGGTGGAGGGTAACTCGCCTTAAAGCTATTCCGAGTATTCACTGTTGGCATGGGAGGTGATCGGATGATGGATCTACGAAACTATTAAACTTGGGATGTGTGTATAGCAGCAGTTAGAATGTCTGACTCTTTCTGGGTGCAGAGAGACCTGATTATGTTGATACACAGCTATGCTGCCTAGAGAGAGAGAGCTCAGCATCCCATACATTAACAAAACCACTGTGGCCCCAAAGTTCCCTACTGGTTAAAAGGAAATGCATTATGACAAATACACTTCTAGAAGCACCCATAACATTCATTTTGACCAGGTGGTCCCCACCTTTGGATTTAATACCAGTTAAGTCCATCAATTAAGTAAATTAGTCTATGGTACTAAACCGTTGGCGCACGCGCATGTTGGAGTTCATTTGAATCCAGTTCATATTGTCTTAACAGTACTCACAGTTCCTGGGATGCACAGTGCCGTTAGATATAGTTTGGCAAAACCCTCCCTCAGCAGTGTCCCGTCACTGTGGTGTAGAAACACGTCCTCAGGCTCCGTCCGCGTTCATAAGCATCCAGGAGGTTCTCAGCAGCTTGGTGCAACAAGTGTTTCCCAAGAACAAGTCTCTCATACTGCTAGCAAGAGGTGCTAACTAGCAACAGTCCACAGTGTGGTCACGATTTAGCATCATTTAAGTAGAATTCCCGATAGGCTCCAACTGAACGTCCAGTCTTTCCAGCAAACAATACACTAAATCATGCAGGCAGGCACGTAACAAATCACACTAACTAAATAAATATAGCTTATTGAACTAAGCATTTTAGCTGGTCGTATCAGAATACGTTGGGATGTCTGTAACACCTTTATTATTATTTTTTTCATCACTCCAGCTCAATTCAGCCTGTCTGCTCTATAAGAATAAGTAAACGTGAAATATCACTGCCATTTTGAACATAGCACATTTTTATTGACGTTATCAGCCCACTGCACCACTGAAGATTCTACACAATGGAACCATTTACTGAAGTGACAACACGTCGTTCAGAAGAGGTCTAATTTATGTGCAAAAAGCAACAGCTGAAGCACATCAGGCAGTATGTGCTGTAGAGCAAACTTTTCTTTCACAAGCCTTCAAGGTAAAACAAAACCTGTTTTTTTTGTGTGTGTGTTCAACAGAATTCTTGGTGAACTGCCGTGAATTTGTTCAATTGTTGCCTGAGTGCACCTTAATTCGTTCGTGCCAAGCAGAACGGCAGGAGGTCGCTCTGTGTGGGTCAGAATCGACTCTCAAATAAATGTACCGCGCCAAGGCTCAAATAGCCCCCCCCCCCNCCCCAAGTCCTGTGGCCTTGATCAACTGTTCAACATATTCAGAGCTGTAATTTATTTTCCCAGCTGTATAGTAAAAGATAAACAAAGGTGATTAATTTTCAGTGAAAGAAAATGAACATTTTGAATCTTTTTCTTTCAGTAAAATAACTCTTGAGCGTAGCGTACAGTAGCTCATTGGATGGAGACCAGCATGCTTGGAAAAAAAGGAATGAATTAATGAAATGTGGTGATTAAAATTTGAGCAGCCACAGTCTTGGTAGTTTGAAAGGGTGTTTTTATTAAGTCTGTGTTTATGCATTTAGCTTGTGTTTGGGTTTGTGTGTGACAGACAGAGAGAAAGCGAGAGACAGACAGAGAGAGAGAGACCCTGCTGGTCTTCAGGGACTAGAGGAACTCCAGCAGAAGGAAACTGCCTTGAATATCTCTTATGCAAACACAAATGTTTGTACCTCCGAATTTATGCTGACCCTCAGTAACAGAACTGATGCTAAAGACTCATTTTTAAATCTGTCATCCCATAAACAACATAATGTATAAATACCTTGAATCGTGAGTCTTTTGCATTCTGTTCACAACAAAAAAAATCCTAATCCGAGCCAGTATGGGTTCATCAAACAGTGAGGACGATTTTGTGATTCACTTATTGAAAAAGAGAATATTAGTTCCATTCAATTGTCAGAAGATACCAAGAAACAAAAGCTGCTGATAAAGGAGCTACAGACTTATTCACATAATTTTTAGGTCTGATTGTAACAGTGGTCCTATTAGTTAGGCCGCTTGCAGAGTATCAGCTTTTCGACAGGAAAGGCAGGCAACTCTTTGGGGCTCCAGGCAAGTAGGGGGCCCCCAAGGGCTGACAAACTTCACACTACAGCAGTGGCAGTTTTTCAAGACAGTAAGAAATAGCCATAAAGGGCCCCCAAACTCTGTGCATTCATTCCTGTTAAATATCATGTACATAACTCTTTAAAGTAGTTAAGTATGACAACAATGCCCAATTCAAAATGAAAAAACTTGTCCTTCTGGAAGTAAAATTAAAGGAAGAAAGAGGAAGAGGAGGGAAGCTAGCAAGACTGTGGCAAGTGAAGAAGATAATAACCATTAATAATAATGCTGCTATGTTGAAAATTCATTTGAATCTAATAACTTCTGTTGTTTAATGAAACACTAAAAGGGGAAATAAAATAATTTCAACAATACTTTTTTTCTGTAATGTTAGATTTTTTTTTCCTACTGGCCCCCCTGGCTGCTAACAATACTGGAAACAAGACCACCAGTGTCTCTGATCCAACTGATCAGGGGCTGGAAGTATGATCTTGGGGTTGTGCAGACTAGTCGATCAGTCTGTTTGTTGACTTCACTGCTGTATAATAACATGGACGCCACCAAGAAGACAGGGGAGGAGCCCAGCAAACTATCAGCGGTTCATTAAGTGTGTGGAAATACTTAACTAAAGATGTGGCATGCAGAATATAAGTCAGTCCTGAAATACAACAGAGGTACTACTGCAATGTTCACTCATTTGAAAAGGTGTTGGCCCAGCAAAAACGCTAGCAGAGGAACGGTCCAAATTCTCTCAACAGTAGGCAAGTAACAACTTCACTAAACCCCATGCGGTAACACAGAGAAGGAGGCTGCTCATTAACAATTTGCTGGTGAGTTTCATTGTATACTTCAGCTAAAGGTCTAATAACTTTAGACAAGGCTTCAGAGAATTACCTTTTTTTTTTTTCAACCCAGCTACAGCTCTCATCTTAAAACACACTGTGAAGTACTATTAAATGGTGCTGAGTTGCAGCCTGTTTTTATACAGGCTATACATTTCTGCAACATGTAGTATGCAGCGCGTGAACTCTCTGTTCACAGGATATGGATTCAGGTCAAGAATATAGATTTAATTGTTGCAAACATTACTTTCTACTGTTTTTATTAGTGACGTCACCAGAGACTAGAATTTCAATTCCTTCTGGTGATAAATATTTACTTGGCGGGCAAACTCCCTATACCCTAGGTTCATAAATCATAACAAAATCGAAAGAACAAAATTTTAAAGGAACAGAAGAAAGCCAAAAATGAACGAGACATGTTTATCATGCAGTCAGCTCACTCCTAACAACTACATTTTAGCATGGGCCTACATTTGGCTGTGGGCCAGACAAGTGTGCAAATGTGAATTGATCTGAAACAATGAATAAAATAGAATAAAATGTCTTTATTGTCATTGTACAAGTACAATGAAATTAAGGTGGTCATTTTAGACTTTTCCAAGGGGTGTTACTAAGAGGATGCCCCTGAACACAACTGGATAGACTTACAGGTAAGACTGAAGGAGGAATCATAAATCCACTTCTATGCACATGGGTTGGTTGCTTCTTACGCAAACATTTTCTCAAGCTTTTTCTTTTTTTCTTTTTAAATTGGCTTCATCCAGATAGTTGCTTTGAGAAGTTGTTTTCACCCAAAAGGGTGAGTGCTTTTTCATATGCACCTGTGTCCATGTAAAGTGTGAAAAAGAATAAATAAATATATAAATAAATAAAAATCTGAGGGTACTTTAAAGTGCAAACCCTAAATCCAAGCTTAAATCCTCAACTTGGTCCTCACAAATACAGAAATACGAGAGTACAGTCTTAGCAATACATACATGCAGTTTTTGTACGGATGAAAACACTTAAATGCAAACAGAGACATAGGAACACACAAACCATCGAGCCATTACGACAGAGTCTTACTTAACCCTGATGTATGTTAACACACTCATTTGTTCTTCAACAAATAATTAATTTACATTTCCCAGAGACTTGCCTTGTACCTAACAGTAGTCGCTAACACAGTCACAAACCCTAGCCTTTAACCAAGACTTCACCCGACACCTTTCATGGTGTCCATTATAGTGACTTCCTTTTTGTTTTGTGAAATGAAGTTGAATTCCAATAAAGCAACTCTGTAAATGAATCTGCTGGATGTCCCCACAACATTAGTAATACAAGCAGACACACACACTCACGTATATGCATATGCTTTCCTCTCTCTGGTCCTCTGAGCCCCCCTCACCATTAACAGTCCACCGCAGCACGCCTTTTCCATTTGGGTCTTCCCTTCCACACACACACCCACACCCACACACACACACACACACACACACAGACTCCTCTTTCCTCTCTCCCCATGCTGGGTCTCAGAGGATTTGTGGAGTGATTGTTTCTCCTGCAGACAGACGACCAGGCAGCAGAATTGTATTTGTTATTTCTGTAGCGCTGCCCGTAACTGCAGACAGTAGCAAACCGCTGGGCTGCGTGTGTTAACTGTCTGTGTCCGCAGTTATGACGGTGTGTATCATATAACAGCCCCAGCATCCATCGCCTGTAGGTTTTATACGTCTAACAAGGCGGAGTATGTTTGACAGCGCTTTGGACTGGCAGCAGCAGTTTTTGGTCTGTGGGGCATTTATATATTGAGTGACACGTTTTATTATTATTATTTTTTCCCCTTCAATACTGTGCCTTGTGTGAGGAAATACCAATCACCCAAAATGTGCCCTTACATTATATGAATGGTTTTATTTTATTTCATTTATTCATTTTTAACTTTGTCTGGATTTCAGGAGTCACTAAATAAGTTTTTGTGCTAAATGTTTTTTTGTTTTTAATTGTTTTTAATTCCATTTCAACATTTTACAGTTACTGTTAGTGAACATAATGTGTGCAACTTTACCACATGCAGAAAAGTAAATATTTTGTCGTAAATGTAAAAGCTGCTGTACTAAAGTGACTCCTGGTTAAACATTAAGATGAATTTCCTGTTGACAAGCTCTCTCTCTCTCTCACACACACACACACACACACACACCCAGCCAGCCACCCACCCACCCACACACACACGCACACACACAAGAAACATGTTACAGTGTTTAAGGGGCTGTGAATGTGATGAATAACCGTTATTAGTTAGTATGTAGTATGTAGTAGTATGCAGTGTTTTTCTAACCTTTACTGAATGCCAAAATAAAACTTTAATAATGTTCATAATGTTCAGATGTGACTGTGACACATCTAGGAGACATGATAGAGTTGGACCATTACATAACTGAACAGCCTATTAAACATCTTTAAAAAAAGAAAAAAGATTGAAACAAAGGCCTGTATGACTGACAAACAATAAATAAATAATACATTTGGTGCAAAGGAGATAAATGCATGTCCATGTATATTCTGTACCTTTACATTGTTGGTACTGCATCCAGTACCTTTTTGTTTTGTAGACAGTCAAGAAATGTCACACTGCCTTTAGATCTGACTTAGAGCTCTGTTCTTTTGTTTTAATATGAACATTTTAAGTCATATTATAAGTTAAAGGGCCTTCCATCCAAACAAGCAGCTGTTTTGCCTTAAATTTGTCATTTTCATATGTTTCTTTCTCACATTTAGTCTTGTCAATTTGACTTCAAAGCCCTGGTGCTTATGTATATATTATTTCTGTTTTCTTGTTCTTAAAACTAATTTCATTTATTACAGTAAAAGAAAAATTGTTGTTCTTGACCTGACCTGCTTGACGGAGAGCGCTGCCTCCTCTGGATCCAACGAGGTGGTGACAGTACCATCTTTGTGCAAATCACTCTGACACATTATCGAGGGACTGCGTGAGGTTGTATGGGGGGACTGAGTGTGTATCAAAACTGACAGCTATTATTACAGTAGAATCTACACTATATGTAGATACACCAGATGTATGATAATTATCGTATCTGTGGAGTCACTTGGCTGTTTTTATGATATGCAATCCGTACTGCCAAAAGTCCCATAATGCACAATGATTTTATCATTTTGTGACTCTAGTTGTAATCAGCCACCTTTCTCTGCTTCTTCTGAAGTTTCACGGCGGTTGACAAACACTATATGAATTCTCATGTGAAGAAAGTAAATTGCAGAGCCTATGTCTCTTTTCACAGTTATGCTTGGCATGATGCTGAAAGGACTCCTTTAGCCTACTTCAGCTGACGAGTGTGTTTTATTTAGCCACAAAGAGCAGGTTACAAGTCAAGCCATCGTAGTTTTCTCTTATAGTGTTTTATTTAGTGAACAGTTTTGTTTTGTTTTTTCATTTCATGTTGGGACATTTTTATTTGAATGAGTCCTAAAAGACATTCCTCTATCCCACTGTGAGATTTATAATTACATTTACATTCATATTTTTAATCATATCTATATTAAATTCACCCCTAATTCAGATTGAGATTAATATTTTTACAGTATTTTATAGAGGTTTACATTGGTTATACTGGGCATAGGCTTGTACGTTGGATGCAGACTACTAAAGTGAAATTATTCTGATAACAGATTTCATCTTAAATCTGACACTGCCCCAATAAAAATTGTGCTTTTACATGCCCCTTTTATATGCCCCAAAACATCAATCAGAACTTTTCTTACAATGTGGTTCTTCCTGCTGAGGTATCTGCTAGAAATGTAGTTCTGATGTAGCTTTGTTTCTGGATATGTTATGACCTAGATGACTGACAACATTCAGTAGAAGAAGATGGCTATATTTGACAAAGGTTTTCAACAGACCTGCCCACATCCATTCTGGCCTCGTCAATCCAAACGCTTCTTTGAAACTTGTTAAATCAATTGATCAGCATAGAAATGTATTACACTTTGGGGTTTTACACTGATTATTATTAGTGGAATATACAGTAAGTGCCCATTTAAACTAAACAAGTTAGTGAGTTTAAGTGTGAGAGTACTTTCCAGGTGATATTCATAACTTCCTTCAGGCATCTCACATTTTTCCAGCCCGATCTCTGAAGGATTAAACAAAAGCAGCATTTGTAACCAAAACAGGTAAGAACAAGCAGACATTAACAAGGCAGGGCACTTGACAGATGTTTTTCAAATACAGTACATCCACCCCGCCGCCCCCTCATCCAACAGCAGCACTGAGGGCAGATCTGTGTGATTTTCTAGAAGATGAAAGTGAATATGCAATTAACATGCTATAATTGCTGGCAGTCTCTTTTTATTTCAAGATGAAATGATGTGAGCTCTCTCCCAAGCCAAGGTCGGAGGCCCGAGCCCATGCAATACATATTTAATGGAGAAAGACAGACAGCGAACACGTGTGGCTGGATAGTTGGACGCCGTCTCTTAAATAACGTCGGCAGCTGCTGTTGCTCAGTATTGGGCTGTGAAATAAATGATCTTTAATAAATCATTGCACCGCATTCTCACTCTGCATTATTTATTATTTTCTGTGTGATTAATTAATTTTTATTTTTTAGTTTGCTCAGGTCTAAATCCAGAGAATGATTGTTCATTTCCGTTTCTTACAGCACAATTCTGTAGCCAGACCACAACTAGAACACACTCTACTTAAGATTATAGTAAATGGGCCACCTCTCTTTCATGTGATGACGTGGTTTCGTGGCTTATTCTTCATTTCTAGATCGCTCCGGGTTTTTAGCCATGCCGCCGTGCACTATAAACCAACCACCGCGCTGCCCCTCACAAATGGCATCACAAGCACAAGTGCTCTATCAACTTCAAACGTATAAACTAAAAATGATTCGGCTCCACATGCAGCTTTAAGAGTCCACAAAGTCTGAGACAAGACAGCATTGTTGGATGGTGAACACCCCAAAATAGTGTGGTGAGAAATGGAGCTGCTTAAGCATCTCCCTGCCAATGATATCAGATTAAGCGGAGCTCTCAGGGCCCATCCGGTGCTCGCTACATGGATGACCTCATCGGCTGTGGATCGGGTGGTTTGGCAGAGAGGTAGCGTGGATAAGCTGTGGCACGAGATGACAGAAAACGCAGCAGAGACGTTTTCTGTAAAAAGAAAAAGCAGCGTGTTGGTGCCGACACTGGCGACGATATGATCCTTAGATGCTTAAATTGATAGAATTAAGTCAAGAGTAATGCTTTGGAAGAAGTTGGTTGTATAAATCCTTCCAAGAATCAAAGACGTGTTATACTATGGTTCATTTATTTAATATAGTAGTTTGAACGGGAAGCCTGAACTTCATTGTTGATCCAGAATATAATCCCTATTTATGACAGAGGCACAGAGTGGCATATTAGGATCAAGCCATCAGTGAAACATGCAACTCTTTGTGCATGAAATAAAATGCTTAGTCTTCTTGTACCCTGAAGTATTGAAATTTTGGTGTGGCAAATTCATTCTAAATTATCACGGTGCGTGCAAACAAACAAGTACTAGAAGTTAATTGGAACATGGTTTGCAGGGTTGCAGTGCCATCGGGATTACAGTCATAGCATTTGTCTCTTTTGAAAGGTAACATTTTATGTTAATTTACAATTTTCTGAACATCCTTATCCTTTATTTTTATTTATTATTATTTAATAAGCTCCTCTGGTTTTGACAATTTTTTATCCTTTTTTTTCCTAATATCTTTATTTTCAGTAAAAACTGTTGGACACAATAACTCTATTGATGGATATCTAATCCTCCAATAAGAGGAAGTTATTATTTTAACTGAGATTAAAAATGTGTTTATATGTTGTAAGTACACCAAACTAAAACTTTCAAAGTTGAAACTATGCAATCTTAGTGATTTGAAGAAAAACTCCCCAAACTGAAAAGATGAACCGAAAAGTGGTGATTTTTAACTTCACAGAACTGCGGCCTAAAGTGCAGCTGTAAACATCATCTGAATGATGTACAGCGACTTCAGCTCCTCCAAAATGTGACACACGCCTCACGGCAAAAGGAAATCTGACAGAAAGCGTCACATCCACATCTCTGGCCTGTCAGCGAGGGAACAATTAATTGGAGCTACAAAGTATTTTCTTTGCCCAATGCAAATCAACAATGTCTCAGGCAATTAGCCCTCCACCCCTCCCCCTTCCCTCTGAGGACTGAGGCCTGAATCCTGCGTGTCACCCTCTTCACATAATGAAGAGACAGCGGGTGTCATGTCTGGACTTGGCAATCTGCTACTGACATGAGAGTTAGAGTATTAAATGGACTAACTGCCGGCTTTACCGCTGAGGAACACCGGTGTCTGAGCCCAATGATTACCGTGGCCCCAAACAAAAATGACATTTGTCTGACAATAAAATTGGATACTAACCTGTCTGAAAGCTGTCTCCATTTGCCTAGAACAAATGTTAGCGTCGGAAAACAGTTTGACACACTTTTCCCCTTGAATGCATAGAGAAGGCGAAGCCATCCTGAGGCTCACGGTAATGGCCCCTCATTGTTGGCCGCAGAGGATGTGGCGCTATTCATACCGGTGGATGATTGAAAAGAAAATTGAATCTCTTTTGATGTGATAAATGTGTCTATTACTGCATTTGCACACAAAATGTCGGTGGAAATTATAGTGGGGAGGCAGGGCTCAGAGGGGAAAGTACATAGGGATGGCATATTGGCTAGCTTTGATTGGAGCTGAAATATAAATATACTGTACCGCTAGTGAAATGAGTCCAAGCTGCCTGATTTTTCCACAGGAACTTCACAAATGAAAGGCCTTGAGAGCCCCAATTGTAAGACTATATAAAAAGGTTAAATGTCTCTTTTCCTTGCCAAAGAGCTATTTGATAAAGGACACCAACAACTGTTTGCCTTGTAATAAAAGAGAATTTTCTCTTTTCAAAAACTTCTGAAAGACAGGAAGAAGCTTGTGGCAGAAATGCTGTGTTTTGTGGCATGAAGTGTTGCACTGTGAAGGACAAACTCATTTGAAATTGTTAAGGCAGTTGTTGACATGGTTTGATGTGCACCTGTATCACAAATGTTCTCTTGGTGGTAGAAATAAACACACCCTCTTTTGCCATTTCATTTGGAATGCAGGAATGATAATGCTACTTGAATATTCATTAGTTTTTGCCTTATGTACACATACATATAGACATATACACTGTATCTCTTGCTCTTTATATATGTATAGTACGTATGGAAGCTAATGCTCTTCATATAGAAAATTTCAGCCTGTCTGCAGCTGAACATCACGTGGAAAAGCCAGAGGCCTATTTGGAAAATGTTTTGTGAACAGATGATTAGTAGAACGCAGAATTGTTTAAATAACAGGCGTCATGTTTGGAGAGGAAGCATCAGAACCTCATCCCGTCTGTGAAACACGGGGGTAGTGATGTCCTTGTTTAGGTCTGTTTTGATGAATGTAACACTGACCACTGACGGACCAATGAATTTGGAATTATACTGGCAAAGTCTACAAGATGGCATGTCTGCCATGCAGCAACCCCAACCACTCTACAAAAAATAGTTGAGGAACAAAATCATTGCTGTGGAATGGCCAAATCAAAGTACTGACCTTAATCCAATAGAAATATTGTGGGTGGACCTGAAGTAAATAGTTCACGTGAGGACATCGTCTAAGACCTGAAGTGGTCCTGTACTGATGAATGGGCTAAAATCGCTCCAAGCCGCTGTAGATGACGGATCAGCAGTTACTGGAAATGTTTAGTTCCTGTTGTTGTTGTACTTTTGCTAACTCACAGATATGTACAAATGATTCATCTGTGAAGATTCTCAGTCATCCAGGTCATGGTATATCCAAAAAAGCGTTTAAAGGGGAATTACCATTTCTTACAACCTGGATCTTATTTCTGGCATAAAATACGATTGTTTATCGTTTACTCACCCATATACTGTAACTTCGGTGTAATTTAGAGTAGTTCGGAAGATATTTAGATCCAGCAGAGCACCGCGTATATCCATATAGTGGAATTGACTGGGACACCGAAACGCAGCCTGTAAATAACGCATTATCTGCCGTGAAACTCTCTCTGCCTCCGCATCCTCCTTTCAAAGAGCTCCTCATCCATATACCCTTGGTCAAAACAGTAAGTCCGTCATAAACAAAGTCGCCTTCCACAACCTCAGAATCGGAAAAATATTCAGCCATGTTGCAAAAAAACTAGCAGTAGCAAATTACAGGTAAACAAGCCGACCGTCACGGGTGCACGTGGCGCTCAGAGATGACGTCATCCATGTCAGAAGTTAGTAGGTCCATCTACAGACCCCAGATGATGATAACAGGTAACTCCGGACTCAACGGGGAATAGCATTAGTGTATCATAACAAAATATTGGTGAAATGACAAGTTTCATGGCAAACAATGCGTTATTTAGAGGCTGTGTTTCGGTGCCCCAATCATTCCCACTATATGGATATACGCGCTCCAAATGACATCAAAGATATATGGGTGAGTAAACAATCGGATTTTATGCCAGAAATAAGATCCAGTTTGTATAAAATAAACCAAGAAATTAAAAAACGGTAATTTCCCTTTAAAAGTTTCAGTAGAAGTTTGTTAGATGTTAGATGTTTAAGTACCAACTTAATCACTCAAACACAGCTTTTTTTTCTTTTTTTAACAGTACTAAACACCTGCCATGGTGGGGTATGTATATGCAAACAGCATAGCATTTGTAACTTTCCAAACATGCTAAATCATGTTTCCTCATAATCCAATCACAATTTCCTTCAAAACAGATTTGCGGTTGCAATTTAGTTGAATAGAAATGTAAATTGTGGGCAACAGGCACACACTTCAACAAATACTTTAGTCCTCCACTCTCCCTCTGTATTTTAATAATCATTATTCCATCAGAAAGAGTCTTTGTTGGTTAATGAGTGTAGCCTTGTCTTGAGTGAGACATCTCAAGAACTTTTTCTGAAGATCGCACCCCAGTTTCAATTCATTCACTTTCACTTGTTCATCAAATAACAGGCTTAGTATTTGAGTTCTTTGTAGGGGAAGATCAAGGTCTACCTCCCAGTACTGTGAAGCCTTGACCCGTTACGCAGAGGACACACCAGCATCACACTTTCATCATTCAGCTGCATTAGACAAGGTTGGTAACTGAATAAGTGTGTGAGATTTTACAGTTTTCTTTAATTGGTTTGATTTGCAATAAATTTCCTTTATCTTTTACAACACATTTTTAACTTTTACAAGCAGTTTGTTTCATTCATTCATTCATTCATTCATTTTGTTTATTGTTTCAGTTGCATCTCCAGTTCAATCAACATTCCATACACTTCAATATATCAATATGCTTATGTGAAAGTCTTGCTCACTTAGTCTTCTTTTAACCTATCCGAGAGACTGGAACAGCACAAAATCTACCAATTGAATTCAGATGAATTTTACAGTGATTGCAGAATGTTCTGCATTAGAATGTAAGTTTTAACTCATCCACTGAAATGTGCCAACTACCACCATGATCCTACCAGTAGGGTAAGTTACATGGGGTGCACAGGAGATGCACAGAAATGACGTTTATCTAACCTCAAAATCCGAAATAGCATTTAGAAGGATGTAATAAGGAGGAGAGGAACAGGTAGGCGTAAATATTTAAAGGTTTAAATAAATGAATAATGAATCAGAAACTGATTTAGACATTTCCTCTAGCGCCACTGTGAGGTTCACATTTTTGTATTTTGATAAAAGATCTTTTCACATATTGAATTCATTTCCATGACATTTTTCTTCCTTTTTTAATAAGATGCAGCCTCATATTTTAATCAACCACCTTGCATCCTATTTTAAGCTACCAGTTTTAAGCATTGCTTAGACTTTCTTACAAACAGAAATCAGCAGGTTTTAGTGAATGGACACATGCCCATTAAACTTTCAGATGACACTGCCCTTCTGACCCTCCTTCAGGGCCCAGATTCAGGTCATGGTCAGGTCCTACCTGCCGTCATTAAATGGTGTGATGATAACTTCTTGGATTTAAATGTTTCAAAAACTAAAGAACTGATTATTCACTTTAGACAACATCAGGACACACACAACATCAACCAGCATCATTCACAATGAGCAGGTCCAAATTGCTGACTCTTACAAGTGTCTTGGCACTTTGTTTGACTCACAAATCAAATTTAAAGAAAACTCTGCTTATTGTCAAACGGGGTCAACAAATACTTCATCTAATGAGGAAATCACGTTCTTTTAATGTCTGTGATTAACTTTTATCATTCTTTTATTGAAAACCTTTTAACATTTTCCTTTATCTGCTGGTTCAGTGGGTTGTCTGTGAAGGAAAAAAATAGCTTGAACACAATCTTTAAAGTATGTTCAAAACTTTCTGACACTGAGCAGAAGAATTCAGGTACAATCTGGGAGGAAAGAGTCGCTCATAGAGTGAAATCAACAATCAGCCAACCAGATCACATTTTGTCGACCGCGTTTCATCTATTTATTTTTTGGATTTTTTTATCCATGGGATTTATTTATATTGGATTACTACTACAGATTTTAATGATCTTAATGAGCACTGATTTTGGGATTGATTATTATGTGCCCATGCACTTATTGTTTCCTTGGCTTGCTTGTTTATTTATTTATTGTGTATGGAATGCATGTGGAAAAGCTCCAAATGAATTGCCCTGTTGGAATAAATAAAGTTCTCTGAATCTGAATCATTTGCTGACCCCCTGCTGGTTTACTTCAGTTAAAATGCCACAAGAAATGGAAATTCCTCCATTCATGTTCCTCTTGGATATATGTCAAGTGTAACAATCACAGGTTAATAGGCTAACACTTTAAACTAAGATGATGATGAACATGGTAAATGGTATAAATTTTTAACATATGCAGATTTTGGTGTCAATTTAATCCCAACATATGGCCTCACAGAACTGCTACTATTTCTGTTATTTTATTTCTTTTTTTTAATTAGTAGATCAACAAGAAGCGCTGTCAAGTTTCCTTTATATACTGCCAGATATTCTGTGTTGCTCCTTGAATTTCCAAATGTTTCGAAGTCTAAAGTGTCATTATGTCCGTCCACTATAGCACTCCTTTTGGAGCTTTTTTATTTTTATTTTAAAATTCTGTACTGTCATAAAATTAGTATTCAGATGTTTAGTAGAAGAGTCTCAGATGAATGTTTAATTAATTGTGAACAGGGTTGGTTTATAATAATTCCAACTGCCACACTTTTTTTTCTCTATACTGTTAGTAAGAGTCAATTTATAGATACATTAAGTCACTATAGCAACAATCCCTGTTTGGATAATGTTCATCAGAAATGCACATGTATAGTTTCCCTGTAGTACCTGGTTATTTTAGAAAAATATTTTGCCCTTTTTTTAAAAAAAAAAAAAAAGAAGAAGAAGAAGAAGAAAAAAATCCATCAAAACCACCTTCAGTAATGTGTAGGCTTGAGAAGTCAAAAATACATTCCTTGTATTGAGATTAGTTCACTACAAAACTGTAGCATGTCTGCAGCTTTATCCTTTATTATGGAAAGCTCTGGCTGTGTCTAAACCACAGCTTGCTGATCTTTAAATTACTTTGGATTTGTGCGGATCAGTCCTTTGTCCAAAAATATCTGCAAAAAACAACTTTGCAGTATTTCCTGCTAAATGGAAAAGTCAGTATCCTTTGTCTGGAGAAACATTTAATCAGAAAGAAATCTGCTTCTTTTGTCCTGAGCCATTCACATTCTTCTCTAGTGGCTCCATTGCTTTAATGACTTGAGTGAAAAAAGACCTGTTATGTCAAGAAGTCAAGAGAAACTCAAGCAATATTAACTCGGTTTTGTTACTCTTTCATGCTGTCTTCAACACAACTGGTACTTTGTTGATCCTTTCATTAATGATTAATTTTCAAGGCTCAAAGGCCCAAATGTTAATGTCTGCATTCTTCATATTAACAGTCGCGAGGAACAGAAAGAAAGAGAAGCAAGACATACAGTAAATGAAGTTGTCTGAAAAGTCTCATAATACTATACTGTATGTATCCATGGGTTATTGTGCATGTCATCTCTTCTCCAACCAGTCCTTTTGTTCAGCTTTATTTGAGAGGCACACAGGCAGTAACACAAACACTGGCTCCTCCAGTCTATTCTACCGAGCCTTACATTTTTAATCAAGACACTCATCTCTCTTTCAATACACAACATCTTTGATGATGAGACGCTCTTTGATGGCGAGTGAATTTCATTTGCGTCTAAAAGCTTGCAAAGTATTCGGTTCAAGACGATCACCACGTTCGTGACTTCTAGGCAATTACTGTAATGATGCAAAATGGTAAACATTGGCCCAACATCTAAATAATTTAACAGGCTGAAAACATGCTGCTCCAATGTTTATGAAATCCGTTTTGTGTTTACAGAGTGATCATGCTGAAATGTTCCATGGCATTGAGCTAGCATGAGAGGTCATGTTTGAATGAACTAATTGTATCACATTTAAACGGCTCCTCAGCTTCAGACAATGGACTCCACCCTTTTAAAGCCTCTGCCGGTGCACACGAGCCAAGTGCAGTGTGTCTGAAAAAATATTTAGAGAATCAAACATCCTCTTATTGGCCTGATTCTTGACGTCTGCTTGCTCCTTAGCTCGAATGGGGCTCTATAAAGTAAACTGTAAACTTAAATTGTGCTTGCGGCCTGGGGGACCAGATTTGTCGATGTTTGCAGCGTGTTCAGTTTTTAATGTTAAAACAGCATGCTAAACACTGACTGCAGGCAGAGTTCAGTTTGCTGTGCTGAGCTCAGTTTGTTCTATATAACAGAATATGTCTGCAGAGGATGTCTTCTGTGCTACAGCAGTCATTTAAATGGATCGTTATTTATTTAACTTACAGTCGGCATATCAATTCCAGTCTTTATCCATTACTGACTCTTTATTGACAGGCAGTGTTTCACCTTCCAATGGCTTTGTGTTATTTAACGCTGCACGTGCCTGCTGTAGAGCTTTAGCCATCAGTGGTTAATGTGTAAACTGCAGCAGAGGGGATGAAGATGCCCACAGGAACGTTGGCCCCTGATAAGCACGCTGTGCAGCTGCTGAGTCACTGGACGCGCGAGTCGACAATTTCAGTCACTTGTAAATACCACTGATGGCTCTTGAATTGTTCTGACAAAGTAGATGTTAGGGCCCTGTTGGGGTATAGATCACCATCATTACAATTTTTCTCTCAACCTCATTTAGGTTTATTTTGTTTCTGTGTTGTTTCGATTTAACCTGCATTGGACTGACCCAAGTCTGGCCATAATCCGAATGGTCTAAGATCTTCTGAACAAGTTTGGGACCTCAGGTAAAATCTATTTGTTCAAAATGGACAGTAGTGGCACCCAGCTTCTCCATGTGGACATCCAAATTGACGAGCAGGAACCCCGTAGGGGAATCCTGGACCTTCTGAGCAGACTGCGTCCTCACTGGAGGGCAGAGGACATTCAGATGAAGGCAAGTGACTCCAAATTCATATTTGCTTCTGTGTTTGTTTATGATTGGTTATTTAATATTCTTTTATTGTATTGATGTGAAATCATTCTGAATCTGTGCTTATACCATGGCACTCAGAGCAATAAGGCATGGTGTGTCTTTGCTGTTATCTATGTTTAGGTTTCAGGTTTGGGAGTGTTGGAGTAATTTCTGATTAGATTTGAATAAGAATGGGCGCTGGGGAATCTGATTCTAAAACCAGTGTACACAGGCCATTTGAGTCAGTGCATAATATAACAGCAAAGCGGCAGGTGCAACGAAGATTTCAATAAAGCTCCTTTGTGAAAACTAGAAATATGTGAATAGATGATGGTGTCTGCTGGTACAAACTTACATGTTTCCTCAGTTGCAGGGTGAGTGTGTACCACTCTTCTGGACCGTGTGCAATTTCCTGAAATGTTTCTTATTCTCTTTGGTTAGTTTCATGGTGTCGGCCAGTGAGACACACTGCTGCTATGTGATTGGCTGGGCTCAGTCTATTTCAGTTTAGCTTTGTGACATGTTTATGAAGCAATTATCACCTCAAAGTGACAGTGACATAGCTACTAGGCTAAGCGCAGGGCTAGCAGCAGTTTTGGTCACGACTGCACACCGTCCTTTGTAACACATAGAAAATGTAGGAAAGCAGAGATAGACGATTACTCTCACTGATCACGCAAGACCCATTCCATTTAATTCCTTAGACAAGACTACAACAACACAACACACTAGCTTACAGCAACGAGAACCCCAAACCTTTAAATGGACTGTGTCACAGCAACATAGACAGGTCGGACAGCTCTGGATGAGATGAGGAGAAGACTCTGATGAGCTCGACCCTGGCCTTGGATGTGAGGACCAGAGGTGAAGGGGGTGAAAGTGTGGACTGAAAAAAGAGGAGAAACATAAAATTTGACAGCAAGGACATGATTGGCTGGTTGTGACCGTTGCAAAATCTGAATGGTGAAACCGGAACCTCCCACCATCAGCTGATTACAGTAAAGCAAACAAACAAAAAAATTCATTGTAAAGACACCCAAATGTATTAAGCTGAGAGCCACTGACTGGAGAAGTCAGAAGAACTGAGAGGTAGTCTGCCAAAATCTATTGGTTTTGGTCTTTTGTGAGAATTGTTGTCAACAAACATAATCTGCCTCATCCTTTAAAACATGATGTTTTTGTCTTATTTTTGGGACTGTAGTGCCCAAAGGAAATAAAAGCATGTTTAATATCTAACTTAAAAACACACATGTTGCTAAAAGTTTGTCTCATCTTGTGTACACGCTACACAGTATAATGCAGAAAGACACCTGCTATATTTCTAAAGGCACGGAAAAAAAAAAAAGAAGAAAAAAAGCCAAGGTGAACGAACAACAAAAGTGGACTCTTTTAGTAGCGTTGTCGGAGCGTCTATTCAGAACAGGATAATCCCATTCTGGTCCCATGTGCAAACACAAGGTCCAATCTTTCAGAGAAATAGGGTTTATGTTTGTTAAAGTCGCCGCACATCGGGTGGATGACCTCTCAATCTACACCAGGTCCAGTAATGTACACAGAGGAGTGCATGGCTCCCCTCGGCTCTCAGATCCCAGCAGCCCCTTTAATTATGTGTTGTGTTCATCAGGGGAAGAAGAGTTCATGCTGTTACACCTGTGCTTTCAAGTGTGGGGCTCTTTCCAGTGGCTTTGTTTTATTGCTATCCTTTTTGGGACACACCTTATGGTCTTTGTTTTCTAACAAGTGTACAGAAGAAATTCAAGGCCATACATTTCCTTTGTTACTTACACTTAAAGAGAAAAAACATTGCTAAAATTAATTTAAAAGATATACATTACTTGTAAAGAAGTGTGTACATACAGTATAAGTGCACCTAACTGCATATTTTCTGAAATAAGTTTATTTTAAGAAGTGCTTTAACTAAATAACATATACTAAAATACAGTACAAAAAAAAAAAGACAATATACACAAATCACAGCCAAAAACACATGTAATTGTAACTGTGTCATAGCCAGCCCTCCCTCCACCGCATAAATACTTGATCAGATGTCAAGGTGGGCATGTTTGTTCACTTTCCATCTAGATGGAAAACTGTGTTGTGTGCAGGTCCCATCTGAGGCTCAGAAAATGCCTTGGGGGACTGCGGCACGGAATGAGGGACTTTGAGAAACCGCCGAATGACAACAAATATCAGAGGAAGCCTCCTTAGCAGGCAAACAGTGGTCACGGTGGCGTTGTTGTGTACACTGAGCAGTACAGAGCGTTCTGGATGTGTGAGCGTCAGTGTCAACAAGTTCCAGCCAGCTGCAGCTGTACATGTATTATCTATTAACAGAATATGCATGTGCATATTTGTTTTTCAGCATGCCAGAGCACAGGGTTGTATTGAGGAGACCTTAAATGACTCAGACATGTTACATCAAACAAATGTTGCATACCTGTTAACTATGTCTTTACATATCAGTCTTGTTCTGTAGTGTGTACATACATATATTTGTAGTCTTATTGTATTCATATCTGACAATATCATTAGTTTTATTCCAAATCAGTCTCAATTTAAGTCAGCTGTAATGATAGGTGTATGGCATAAGAAAGGATAAATTGAACATTCATTTATTAGCATAATCCTACAGCATACAGATTCCTTTTTGGTGGAGGTGTTGTGTTCCAGGATAATGTCAACTTTCAGGCTTTCTCTGCCACTCCTTTGGCAATAAGCCCTTGAGACCTAGTCAGCGGATGACCCCACGAAGGCTGATAGTGTCCATTTTCTCAAACAGTGCTTACTTGCAATTCATTCCTTCATTCATTCACCTTCTGTAACCGCTTGCCCTGTGAAGGGTCAAGGGGGGTGCTGGAGCCTATCCCAGCTGTCATCGGGCGATACTTGCAATTTGAATTACCCAACATAGAATACCACAAAAGTGATCAACTTTCTGAAAAATAACTCAGTTGAATTGCACGTACATACATGTGACCAGAGCTGTGTAAGTCATCTACATCAGGCCCTGATCTCATCCATCACCCATTTACTTTCGCACTTTATTTTACTTGGATTGAGCTGTTAGGGGTCTCAGATGTTCCAGTACGGGACAGACAGCGCACTACATGTATCAGCTTTGTATTATATTGTATGTGTATATCCAGAGTCCAACCTGTACTGCATTGGTAGACCAACACTTCCTGGTACATCATATTGACATCTGTGAAGATCTTACAGGCCTCTGGACTGAAAATGTTCCGTTGTAAAGTTTTTTCTAAAGTTACATTTTTAATATATCAGCATTTGCTGGTAAATCGCCACTGTTCTTCTGTAGGTCTTTCTTTTCTGTACAATGCTGTGTCTTTAATGGAAAGTCAGTGAAAAAGTAAATGAGCTGTAACGGTGGTGAATGAGTGGCCTGTAAACTGATACGGTACCAAAAGCTGTAATGAAGACTCCTGTAACCAAACGTATGGTAGCTGCTGGCTTCCTGTTATTTACCTTCAGAAGCTCCATGTATGTTGCGTGAGTCATCCCAGATTGTTATATATAAAGAATAACTCAGTCTGAGGTTGTAACCCATTAAACCTACAGTGCACATACCGTTGCAGAATAATGATATGGGTGTTTTTTGTACAAACCAGAATGGTTAAAACGTACTATCATTTTATGGTCTGCTCTCCTAAAACATTAGGTTGTGTTGTCACAGTGTTACCATTGTTATCTTTAATGTCACACATTCTCGTTCAGCTGGATTTCTTTTATTTCCAGACATTCACAGAGGGCATCACCAACCAGCTGATCGGCTGCTATGTGGGCTCTCTCCAGGAGCCTGGTTGTGTTCTGGTGCGACTGTACGGCAGGATGACGGAGCTCTTTGTCGACCGGGACCAGGAGGTGGAGATGTTCCAGGTCTTCCACACCCACGGCTGTGGCCCGGAGATCTACTGCAGCTTCCAGAACGGCATCTGCTACGAGTTCGTCAGAGGAGCAGTGCTGGATGATGAGCTGCTCCATCAGCCATCCATCTACAGGTCCATAGCACAACAGCTTTTCACTGAATGCTTTTGTAGTTGATTTGAGCAGAGAGAGTGCTGTACGTATGTGTTTTCACATTAACAGCTAGAAATAGACCAATTCATGTAGCAATGACTCCTGTTTTTATAAAGTGTAGAAAGGAGACAAATGTTAGTGTGAAAGACAAGCAATGTCAGAGTTCAATCTGAAATTTATTTCTATTAAAAATACAAGTAAATAAAAAATGAACACCATGTTTCTATCGTTTTATTTAAATAAACGCTAATTACACTTTATACAGAAAAATGTGAAACATCAAAAATAATTTATTATGTAGAAATTTGTAAAAAAAAAAAAAAGTGAGCTGGTTTTTTTATTTTTATTACTATTATTGTCATTATTATAACCTTTACTCAAGCCACAAAGACCCATGATAGATGAGTGGATTGACATCTCTAATAAAATGCAGCAGGATACATTTGAAAACCATGATGGACTGAGTAATATCTCACCTATAAGACCGTCATTTGTTTGATGAAATAGTTGGAAATATATTTTATTGTTTAATTCGCTTTTGTTAAGCGACTATGATATTCTGAAGATGATGTTTAAAATACATGTGTTTTTATTAATATTTATTTATTATTTTGTATTATACAACTGTTATCTAAATATGTATTCTTTATATAAAATAAATAATTCGAATAAATAACTAACTAAATAAAAACAATTACCTTTAACCTTGCATAAAATATACTTATATAAAATTAAAATATATAAGAAATAAAAAATGTCTGTAAGACAGTAAATATTGTTAGATTATTAGTATTATAAAGAAAGAAAAAGAAAAAAAAGATTGTAGTAACAACAGTAACGGTGACAGTTGTGAACTGTATTCAGTTTAATAATGAAAACAGAAATGATTAGTTAAGTGATCTACGACCATAATCCTGGCTTTATAATGCCATCAGTGTCATAATAAAAATAAAAATACAAATACTGAAGGCTGCTGCTGCTGATATTTTTGGCTGATAAATTTAACAGAGCAGGGTCACATAGACAATAATGTGCTTTGTTTCTGTTTTCTAAGGAAGCAGGTAGCAGTCATTGTTGGAGGCCATGTTTGTGTTAGCTGAACACTTCATTTCATTTGTGCTGATGTCAGCTGATGTTTTTTCCTTATTATTCTTTCAGCTGAATCATGTTTCACGTTGAGCAATGTTGTTTATTCATGCCCCCTGTTTCATTCTTCATCCTCACGATAACAGGCCAGCGCCATTATTCACCCGGCAGGACAGTAGGACACAACACAGCCAGCCAAGGCCGAGCGGCCAGGGCCACGATAGACATCAATCACCTTGCTCTGCCTGATACCCTCTTTAGGGAATACCCAGAAAACTTTATGTCACAGCTAAGATGCCTCGAGAATGAACACTCAAGTGGTCGAAAGGTCACAAATGCAACGAGGCCCATTTTTTGAAAAGAAGAACCAGATAAGAGCGCTAAATGGAAAAGGGAGTTGTGTCTCTGCCCTGATAATGGTTGTTTGTGCAATAACAGCGTCAGCCAGGCTCATCTGAGAAAATGTTTTCTCTCTGCAGATTGATCGCAGCAGAGATGGGGAGAATCCATTCGATCCAGCCAAAATGTGGTCGGCCTGTTGAACCTCTGCTCTGGACAAAAATGTCTCACTTTCTCACCCTGGTGCAGAGCAGCGTCGCCGGCAGCACAGCCGAGCAGCACTGCACGGGAAGGTACAGAAATCGTACAATGAGTCATTAATGTTTACAGTGGTGTATAATCACACTGCTGACCAGTGAGCAGCTGCAGTGGATCTAATGAGGACTATCGAACCTCATCTTTTTATATCTAGAAAATAGATTGGTTTGGTAGTGACTAGGACTTTTTCCTGTTTTGGTAATGGCCAGCTAGAAAACAGGTGGAGAAGGGTAATATATCATAAATTGTATAACATATAAGAATAGAGAGGTGATTCTCCCAGTGAAGGAACGTTTCAGATTGATGTGTGAGTGGGACAAAAATATCTTGCATGTTCCAAACATGTAACATGTTGAGGTGGATACAAGAGGCTACCTCTGGGGAAGATTTCCCCTGTCATCCCTTTGATAGAAACCAGTCACATTTTGCACATGTTTTAGACGGCTGCCTTATCATTTTCTTACATTTCTCAAAAAACCTGCCCGCCGTGCTCCTCTACGGCCGCACGCCGCCCTTTAAATACCTGAGCATTTCTCAGTCTCTGCTGCGTTTTCACTTCCACCTCGATCAGCAAGTGGACGGGGGTCGTCGCTTTGAGCCGGTGAAAGGGACGAGGCGGGGGAGTGGCCTCCGTGGCGATGGCATTGCATCATCCCTGACAGGGGTCGCGGGGTGAGAGGTGAGAGGGGGCCTTCTAGACACTACAAAGAAACAGACGCTTGGCCGCGAGCTTCCTGCAGAGCTCTCCCTTATCGGTCAAACGTTCAGCCCTGTTTGTGTTTGCAGCGAAAGGGGTCGGGAGTCCGCGCAAAACTTGAGTCTCCCTTTCTTCGAGTTTTTCGCGAGTGGATAAGGGAGTTAGAAATCATAATGATAAGCAACAATTCTAGCTTTCAGGGTTGCAGAGTCTAAGAGGATGCCAGTGTAATTAAACTACAGTATGTCATCGGGAAGAGAAGAAGCAGACAGACATCTATTCACATTTTGAGTCAGTATTTTCAGGTTCATCTGCTCTCATTATATTCTGCGGGCCTTTTTAGCTTGAACTTGCAGTGTTGTTATAATTCAAATGCATTATATATACACTACCGTGCATGGAAAATATCATAAATTAAACAACCACAGATTCATTTTACATTTCATCATCGACTGTTCAGTGAACATGTAACTTGTCAGAACTTCAGTCAACACAAAGTGATGCATGGATACTCTGCCATTGAGAGGTAAGGCCACAGAGGAATAAAGGACTTTTATTTGATCAACCAAGGACTTGATCACAGTTAACCTCTGCTCTTACATTTAACTCCTTGAAAGCTTTGTGTATGTATTTATTTAATAAAACTCTGAATTTGTCTAGGGTTCTGTTTTGCACACAGTGGGACGACAGGAGCACTGAAGGTTAAATCGGAATTCATAACTTTGGATAAATACCTCGGTGTACGTCTAGAGGAGCAGACTGCACTACGTCCAGAGGCCCAATAGATGGTGCTATATTGTGACACATTTGTCTGACTTGACACAGTCCAGAGCTGCTCTCGCACACGCAGACATACAAAGCAACTAAATATGGCCTGAAAGTGAAATATATATAAAATTATGATATGATAATTACTATATTAATGATAAGATTGTTGCAAAACTATGCCGAAATGTTATGAACGCTGGAGGTGAAGTTGAGGTCTGAAATATGGGAAGATTTTAGAGCTTAATTTGAAACTTGCATCTACGACGTGTTCGCCTGTTTACATATTCGCTGGTCTCTTCAGCGTGCAACTGCATGTGTGATGTGACAGAAGCAGGCAGAAACGGAGAAGACCAAGAC
>JASGAT010383597.1:0-14230 GCA_030220025.1 Chelon auratus | reverse complement strand
ATGTATGAGTGCTGATATGAATGCCATCTTCAGAGGAAATGGTAAAAGAAAGGCAGAGAGAGAGCAGGAAGAGGCTGCACCTGCAGAGGAGGTCTTCAGCTCTCAAGCCACCCGCTGTGCAGAGGGAGAGAGAGGAGAGAGAGAGAGAGGGGGGAGGAGGGGAGGAGGGGTGGGCGAAAGAGGCTGCAGCAGCTGCAAGGTTTCGCAGAGAGACTGCACAGTAGAAGTCAGCGAGAAAAGAAAGAAAGGCAATGGAAAGCATGAGTGCAACCTCTTCTTCTCCCAAAGACCCCCTGCTACGTCTCCCGTTTGCACTCACACAAATCGCATAAAACTGCAAAGAGAGAAAAAAAAGGAGATGGAAAAAATCAGCAGTGCTCGGCTGGTGTTTGAAATCATATGTAAATAAGGCACATTGATAATGATGCGCCAGAGGAGGAAATTCCACTAATTACCTTACAGAGACTTGACAGGGAGCAGGAGGCGAATGCACTTGACGCACTGTTCTTCATGAAAAGGACAGAAAGGAGAGGAAAAGATCTGATGGCAAGACGACAGGTTTCCATTTAAAGTCAATGCAAGTCTTTCATTTAGCTTTTGACTCCGAGCAATCGTGGGCTCCTATGATAAAGTCAGTTTGTTAGGTTAGAGGAATGGAATTGGGTTGAAAAGGAATCAGGGTGATTCACCATTCAGCGGCGTGTTTTAATTCATATTAGCGAGGAGATGGATAAACTATGCATGTCAGAGGGGGTCGGTTTTAAATAACAAAGATCTCTGAGGCAAGTAGATGTGAATCGAGCACTCCATTCTGGGACTATATCTTTTGAAAATGCAATGTGGGAATAAAATTTACTGCACTTGTACAATTTTAGCAGCGAATAAAAGTGAAATAACTCCCTTTTTAGTTTGAGGAGATTGAAAGTTCAGCAGGAAACAGCTATTTTTAAAACACTGTATATCCATACTTGCTTGCAGGTACAAACATTACACTTCAGATATTAACCAGCTTTTATTTAATCACTCCATCCTCAGTCCATCAATCTACAGCAGGAAGGAAGACTGGCTGAATGGGCTGGCTGAAGATAATATACAAAACGGACTTGTTGTGTTGTTGGGGATGTGTAGGTGGGGTTGTATAAGGCAGCAGAGCCTCTGTGTCATGACTATAAACAAGGCTCCTCTCCTTTTGCTTTTATTGTGCGTTCCTCACAGGCCTCACTAAATTATGTCTCCGAGTGTGTATAATACCAGAGCATCTGTTTGTTCCCTTTGGAATAAATAGGTAGTGTTTAAATTACACTGTTTAAAGTACCCTCTTGTCGTGGCCGCAGTCAGGGCTGAAAAGGAAACATGAAAATTAATTAGGAGACGCGTGCTTGCACAGCAATTCTTCCAGGTGCATTTTGCACTGACGTCCAAGGACATTAGTGCCTTCTTTGATAGATTGAGCAATCAAGAGAGTGAAAACAAGGCATGCAACCTCTCAATGGGGTTTGCTGAACTGTGTTGGTTTACAAACATGTTGCTCCTAAAAGAACGTGTGCAGTCGATGATAAAGTTGATCTTCAATATCTGTACGGTAAACTTTCAAACTTCCTCTTGCCTTTTTCTTCCCTCATTTGTGCAAGTTCAGATCTTTTTCCCCCTTAGCTCCAATAAACGTACAATTTTTGTATGAAATGCTGTGTTGGTAAAAGTAAAAAGAAAAAACAAACACAATTCTGTCACCGGAAGACATAAGTTTTAATTTGTGACACTTATCTGAAACACAGCATCCTAGACAGGACAAAAATACTAAAATACTGAGACGTCTAATTCTTTCAGTTTGAATGGTTTTTAAGGCAGCTTCTAGGTTTGATTGAGCCATTACACAGACATTTAAAGTTGGCAAAAACAAAAAGAATAATAGCTAATAATAGCTACAAAGTGTTTTAAATAGCCTGCTTTAATTGTCTTGTTTTATTCGTTCTGTTTGGTTATTATTATTATTATTATTGTTTAATCTATTAAAGAATTATTTCACATTTCACTTCTAAACACTGTCCAGGCGAGACGTGCTCAGCTTCGAGACATTGTCAGTGGAAATGGAGTCGCTGAAGAGACACCTCTCGCAGACTGACTCGCCGACCGTCCTCTGCCACAACGACCTCCTGACGAAAAACATCATATACAACCACAAAGAGGGTGAGGAAAACACGCCGGTTGGGATTCTGAAAGGAGCTGGTATGAGCAACGTTTTGTGCGAGCGGATTTCATCTTCCAAAGGCAATTAAATTGTGCACAATTAAAAGTGAAAGGCTGCCTTTGGCTAAAAATCTCTTAACTGTAGCTCTGCAACGGAAGAGTCTCAGTCTGTCACTGAAGATGACATTAAAATAGAGGAATGTGTTTCTTTTCATCAGTTTAAAATAACACAGCTCACGGAGTCTTTACACCTCTTCCCTTTATTTTGCATACAGAAGCAAACCTTCACATTACTGACAATGCATTCCCTCTTATTAAATATCTTACCTCATCTGTAGTATCCTTTTATTATGATTTTTTTTTCTCATATTTTACAAGGCTGCCTAGGGTGACTCAGTCAAAAGAGACTCCTTGTCCCTTTGAGTCCCACAAGGTTCTGTATTTTCAATAAAAGCAAGGGAGGGGCTGTCAGTCGCAGGTCCATACCTAACATGTGTTTTTCATGTTGTCCTGGTAACCACTGCTGCTCTCCCTCTCCTCCTTTATCAGGGATGGTGAAATTCATTGACTATGAATATGCCGATTACAACTACCAGGCCTTCGATATCGGCAATCACTTCAACGAATTTGCTGGTAGGTCTGTGCTGAGATAAAAAAAAAGTTCAATTTGACACCAAATATATTTTTTTTTGCCAGCCGGTATATATCAGATTTATATCGGATATTGACTGCAGTGGATGACTGTCATGTGTGCCATGAAACTATGTCCTTCTTTGATGCTGCCCAGGCAGAGCGCTGCGTTCCTCATGTGTTCTGTATGCTGATAAAAGTGGCTTTAATGGACCAGTAAAATTTGACAAGGTCAGTTTGGTCAGGGAGCAATCATCAAAGAATTATAACTAGACTCATGTCTGAGAGTGTTAGGCAAACTTAGTCCAGCCTCAGAAAAGTGACCATGATGTCAATTTATCACAGCAATGAGCCTAAAATGTCATGTGGCGGAATAAACACCGTGTCTGTTGCTGTTACTGATCTGTTTCTCTTCACTAAAAAAATGATAAAAGAAATTTAAAAAAGTATATGTACTGTATGCCCCTAAGTGCAACTTGTTTGTTACATGTTTTCCTGAAACAATAGGAATGACTGTAACAGAATTAAAGATCATGAATGGATGAGATAAGATATGAAATGAGGAACATGTGTGGAAGAGAAAGGAAAAATAAATAAATAACAATATCTGTGTATATATATCATAAGATAAAAGGTAATAAGGCACAGAGTAGATGTACCTGTAGTGGTAAATTTCTGTCTGTGAATACGAGTGCACTACATGTGAAATGTCTTTGGTAAATTGTAAGTACAGGTACAGCAACATCCTGTGTTCCACATTTTGCCTTAAAAAAAAAAAGTCAGAATGGAAAAAGTGAAAACGTCGTAGCGATTTTCTTGATGTTTCCTTCCCATTAAGAGACAATACGGTTAAAACGGAGGTAATGATCCAAACCGGATAGATTTCCGGTTAATCTTTGCTTTATTAAGTTTAAAATCTGTCCCCAAGGTGTTGAACATGACATCCTTTGGCTATTCTTTTTACTTTCTTGTACTGAGTACAAATTATTATACAATAAAGAGAGCCTCTTTTTGAATAAAAGTAGCAAAAACACTTTGAAAAATAATTCCTACCTGACCAGATTATTGTCTGCAAAACAAGTATCAAATTGAAAGTAATTACTGTCTCATAAATATATGACTATCGATTATTAATGTAGCTACCTACAGCATTAAACCGTGATATTTTAAGGGAGTAATTTTATTTGTATCCCATTTTTTAATAATGTTTTACATGTTAAGTGGGGCAGTCTCAAAGTAAAAATAACAGTTTTTCCTCTGAAAGGTAAAGAATTAATTACAGGGCTTCTTGCTTCCTTCCTGTTACATGTCTATTTTAATATATGTGTTTATAACACAATGTTTCTGATAAACTGATCACTTGAAGGGTTTAAGTGGACTTGACATGTGCTGACTGAAGCATGGTTTTCCCACTCAGCGTTGATCTGCGGCAGGCCTTCAAAACTAACCGTTTTTGCTGGCATTGTGTTGATTTTTATCGCTGACGGTGCTCCCCTAACATGAGTACGTGCTTGTGTGTCGTGTTCAAGGTGTGAACGATGTTAACTACAGCCTCTATCCGAGCTGGGAGCTGCAGAGGGACTGGCTGACGGCCTATCTGGAGAGCTACAAGCACAGCACGGGGCGTGAGGTTACTGTTACAGAGGCAGAAGTTACGCAGCTCTACATTCAAGTCTGCAAATTCTCACTTGTAAGTGTCTGCACCCGGCGACTTTGTTGAAATGTTGAAATATGTCATGATGCAGTGCCGCGGCTCTTTGGAAAGACTCTGGAAAGTGACAAGTCTCTCAACAGCTATTTCCTTTTTTTAAGCCCTGCTCTTGGAGGGACTCAAATATCTCAACATTATGAGATTAGTGTATGCATCTCAACAGTATCCATATGTGTGCAGACGTCTGAAACGGCGTAGTGGCAACACATCACCATCACATTTTAACAATTTACTTTTCCAACACCTCCCCCCCTAAAGAAAACCAACCACGGCTGACCCACTGCTGTTTAAACTTTGATGGACTCCATCTGAGTTGATTAGAAACTACCGCAGGGAAAAATGAAAGACAGCAGCCAAAATTATTTTTCTTATGACCACAATTTTCATTCTTTGGTGGCTCAAATGGTGCTGGGCTATCTGTCTGAAAGTGCTTTCATAGCTCAACACAATATGGAGAATTGTCTGACCAATTTTGGGGTGGTGTGAATGTCTCTTGAAATAGCCCAGAAATGATGAGGGAAGCATATTACTTTTTAAAATAACTTGCGCTCCGGCCAAAAAAGCAGAGAGGGAGACGTGAGAGGAGGGGAGAGAAATATGGCCTGGAATGGAAGCGAGAGGAGCGATAACATCGCGTTGATTGAAATCAGATTTTCTGTGACAAACCGAGGAGGACTCTTGACTCGGGGGAAGTGGGAGAAATTGATCACTGATGCTTAACAAGCCAAGTTTCCAGCTCAACTCATTTTGACAAGCCTTGTGTCAAAATGAAAGATGCTGAGCCAGTTTGCTAAGAAAATCACAGGGTCAATTTTATGTTTTTTCTAAAAATCATTTCAATGAACTGAGTTGAGGGTTTGCTTAAAAATATCCACATCTAGCAGCATTTTGATCACTGAGTATAATTGCGTTAATTGAATGACTTTTACCCATCACACGTAGAGACACGAGTCAACCGATCAAAATACGCAAGGTTCTTCTTTTTTTTTTTTCTCTTCTTTTGCGAACCAGAAGTATGGTGAGGGCCTGGAAACGGGATTCCTTCTTGAGCTGAAACAATTATCCAGAAGTATCATTTAGCCATCTACAATAATTTTGATCATTTGAGATCAAGAACACAAAAAGTTGTTCCTGCTTCTCAAATCAGATATTTATCAATGTGTTGTCTCTCAGCTTTAGACAGTATTTGAAAACAAATAATTTCAGCTCTGGGGAACCTGTGATGGGTATTATCTGACGTTTCACCGGTCAAACTGTTAGTCCAGAATAGTCCTGTCATTGTTCGTTGCAGCTCTGTTCTTTTTCCTGTCAGATGTTACTCGGTGAAAGTTGACGCCACGCTTTTTTACTGTTTACACATTTAAATCACGGATTGATGAAAGGTTTTTCTAATCACATCTGGTAATTTATTATGTGCAGCTGATTATGGGTAACAGGCTTTGGGAAATAATTCAATTTACTGCATTCTGCCTTTAATAATATTCATAAATTAGGTTAAATGCCATTTTATTCATTTGTATCACAACTGTATCACTGCTAATTGCTTGGAATAATCAGCCTGCATTGAATTCATACTATAGTTTAGCCAATAACACAGAAGAATAGTGAAAACCAAGGAACCAGGGAATCCAGCCTGCGCTGAAAGAAGCTGTGTGGCGTCGACAAAGCCTGGCCAGTTTCCAGAGCTCTGCTGCATAAAGCTGCCTCTTCCCAATCTTAATCCCTGACAAACTGTGCCAAGACTCAGTGGGGTCTTTACGACTCGTTCTCTCCTCCGCTGGGATCCCCCCGTGATGTGGAAGCTAAGGCCTGCGGCTCTGTGATGTCACTCTTCCCACACATCGCTCATCCCCGTTTTTCTCAATGGCCCCCTGTCACAGACTGTCTCTGCTTAGTGTTAGATTAATGCTCTCTTAATGGAGAGCAGTTATTAATCATAATGGAAACACGCTCAATCTCTCTCTCCAGCTAAGGACAGAGATTAGAGATGAAAATCTGCCAGGGAGGGAGAAAAAAAGCCAAGGGAAAACCGCACATTGCTCTTCAAGTATTTCATTCCGCCCTTTATTTGATTATCAAATAAAAATGTGATTATATCACTGGGCCACAGAACAGAGGCTCGTCTGGATCTTATTAGGACTCGCTATTAGTGGCCTCACCATGAAGATTTACAATAAGGGTGGAGAACAACAGAAATTTATGGAGGCATGGAAGTCCGCAAGCCTAAGTGAGCAAAGCCATTAAGGAGGGAACCATTCAATACAGAGGTTTGTCATTCTGACTGAGCAGTGTGCAACTGGCATGCAGCAGCAGCAGCAGAGGCAGCGGCAGCAGTTATGGGAGCAGTTACAGTGTGTTTTCACAGTTCTGCCCTATGGCACAGACAAATGTAGCAAAATGTAAAAATACAGCATCAGTTATTCTGTGCTTGACATTTCCACTACAAATATTATTAACATTTTTACACTTTCAAATGTTCCAGTCCCCTCGGAGTCTCTCTTTTCGACTGCATATAATTAACGAGTCTGTCATTCAATCAGATGCCTTCGAATCAGAGTCTGAAGTGTTCTTGAGCAAGACACTGACGTCTGACCTCGCTGTGGCCTCAAGCAGGGCGGAGGTGGAAGCAAGAAATGTGCTTTTGAAATTTGAGGGTGTATGAGATTTCCATTGTGGTCACACAATCCTACTGTCATCCCTTTGAAGAGACCATCAATTGCCCACGCAAGCTCATCCCGTTTTGTGCATTTAACAAATAAATTCAGATTTTCTGCCATGCACACGGCTGCTCGCTTGGAACTCAGCCTGAAGAAACACAGCATGTAAACTGACAGATATTGTGTCAGCTCTTGTTTGTGTCGTGTTCAAAATTGTGTTTTAATTTGCTTAAGGTTTTATTTTGTTACACACCGGCTTTTCTGCAACATCACAACAGAAAAAACTGTAACGCGATAACATGCTTTATAAACTCATCAGTGGTAAATTGGCTAAAGCCTAAACATGAACCACTGCCACTTATTTCTTTCTTCTCTCCCACCAGGCGTCTAACTTCTTCTGGGGTCTTTGGGCCATCTTGCAATCACGCTTCTCCGCTATTGACTTTGACTTCCAAAGGTTTGTACTCCAGGACAAGGCATTTCAAAGGTCTCTCCTTTGAATGTCTCCTTTTACGTAAACATTGCTGTAGTTTCCTTCTAGCCTGAGATATTACACATCTAAAGATGTTCAGAATGATATCTTTCTAGTATTATACACCACCTTTACATTAACACAATTTTAATAACTTAATCAGGAAATACATGAAAGCACAAACAAAACTTGAGTGCAGTTTCTCAGGACCGCCGTATTACAGCACTTAACATCATCATCAGTCTCTTAAATACTCACAAAGAGTAATATATATCCTGCTCATTGAATTCAGGCACTCAGTATTTTAGTGTAATGTTTAGACAAACAGGGTCTTCATTAGGACTGCATGACAAAGAATTTGTTGGCAGAGAAATTGCATAAAAGGCTGTGGAAATATTTCATTTTTTTCCAATGGAGCCTCCAGACTTTGTGTATCTATAATCAGGCATAAAACAGCCAGGACAGGCGCACTTCTTCTACTTTTCCTGTCACTTTTAAATGCAGACAAAATATTTACACATGAAATTCTCTGCTTTTCTTCACTGTCAAACCACACATCATGATAAGATGAAAGCTTTCACAAAGGCTTTCAAAGGACATCAAAACTAATTTATTTTATTTTTAAATTTATAATGACCCATAAGGACAAGTAAATCTTAAACAATTCCAGGAGACATTCCTGGCGACCAGCATCCAGACAGTAAAGTTCAGGAGGGCAAAATGTTCCCCACCACCCCCACTCTTTCTTCCTTTCTCCCTTCTCTGTGTGCCCCACACCCGCAACAGTTGTGATCGTGATCCTAATCACTATTGACATACGGCACCCTCCCCTCTGTGTGGCTTTCTCTGCCGGCTTGCTAGATCAGCGACAGGGCCCCCGCCTCATTTCGATCTGGACCTCTGAGGAAATGTGATCCAGAGGGGTGCAGAGGCACAGAGGCACTATTGTTCCAGTGCCGTCGGTCCTGCCTCACATATACGTCTCTCATCCTGGCTGGGCCACATGCGCCTGCTAGACGTCTGCTCCTTTAAGCCGCCGGCTGAGGTTGTCCTAAAGTGCATGGTGAGGGTTGGGTTACCTTTCTTTAACTGGAGGGTTAAACTAAAATGAAACAGTAACTACGGAGAACCAGGTCTAATGTTTGGAGGCAGCGCTACCCTCCTGACCTCTGCCCAGCTGCGGTACACACATGCATGCACATATGCACCCCAAGTCCCTCTGTCAGTGCTTTGTTCAGTATTCAAGCTGCACAGAAACAGACAACATGGACGGCAATGGTCAAGTTTGAAGTCGCTTTCATCTTTTTCAACCAAACTGTGAGTGCATACCACGGTCACAGCACATAACCTTGAGAAGCTGTGAATCTGAGGCTAGCTTTGTAAATAGAATGGGGAAAAAAAACATACATTTACATTCAAAAGCACATCAGCAAGTAATGTAAATGCACCCTTCTTAATTTGCTCCAAAAGGTTGGATTGGATGAATAAAAGCCTCAGCAGGTCGACTCCAGCATAAGTTACTTGTATTACGCTCATTTGCTTCCGTGAGCATTTTTCCTTCCCCAGTAGTTCTAAATGACATGATATTAGTGAATTACATGCATTTGTGGCATATAGCCAATGGCAACACAGTGAACACACAAAGAAACTCACTGATTAGCCTGTTAGTGGTTAGCTCGAAGGCTAATTCATCAGCAGGTTCTGTGAGTACGTATCTGGAGTGTACAAGGCATCGAAGTAAATTATCTTAAGTAGTTTATCAAGTGGATTTGTGGCCACTAAGAAGAGTGCTTTTACCCAAACCAACATCACATATTCACAGGTTGTCAAATGTGTTATTAAAGCAAATTCTTTTTAACACAAGTCATTGTTTTAACACACAATTAACAATTAACATACGCATATTCTATTATTATGACCTCGACCCAACCGTAGTTTGGGCAATCCGGAAGTGCTAAATCTAACAGTGACACAGTGGAAAGCAAGCAGAATCTGAAGAGCAGACATAGTAAATAGCTTTACCCTGGGATGGGCAGTTATAAATCTTGTAAATCCCAAAAATCCCCAAAGAACCAGCAGAAGAAAAAACAGAAATGGATATGAAACTGTTTTTTAGACTGCAGGTTTTCCTTATCAAGCAGCTGGATGAACAAACTTTAAAATTAGCCCTTGATGATTTCTTTAAGTGTGTTTAATTTGCATTAATCGCTTGTTCTATGTGCATTTACTTTGGAAGTCATGCAATGAATCATGATTAAATATCTTAATCTGTTGGCAACCCTAATTCACACCCAAGTAATAAATAAATAACTGTTTGCTGCTGTTGGACAAAACGGTCGACAGAGGTTAGATTAAAGAGCGCAGTCAATATGGCATAGAAAAAGGACAATAAAATGAAAGAGGCTGAATAACTCCTGTAGGGGTGATGCAGGTCTGATAATAATTATTTGGTTAGTTAATCACTGAAAGAGACCTTTTTTAAACATAAAATAGTTTTCAATAAGAAATAACCCACTTTAACCTCAATTTAGCTGAAATGACCGCACAGGCTTTTCCTCACCTAACCAAATTGTTTTATTTCTCTTAAGTTGATAGAGAAAATTCAATGTACTTCTTGTGATAAACAAGTTCTTTTGAGGAAAAAGATAACAAGATGCAGTCAAACCCAGTGCGAATGTGTGTGTGGTGTGTGTGTGTGTGTGTGAGTTTCCTCCCACTGTTTTCCCCCTGAGCCAAATCTCCGCCGACATCCCAACGAGTGACAGGCGTCGCCCAGGCCTTGTGCTTTAACCAGGGCCAGATGTAGATGTGACAATAGGGAGCCACAAGGGGAATGCAAACCCGCCCTCCTCCTACCATCCATATTTACTTTGCTTATATGATTTTATTCATGTGTTGAAAGTGTCTGCGAGTCAGCGGTTAAGATTTGTGGACGTGCTGGCAAGGCGAGCCGTTATTTGACAAAGACATTATTATGAGGAAATGAACGAGGAGGAGGCCCACTGTTTGGAATAGGCTGACTGCAAAATTGAGGGAATTGTGCACAAAAGCACATTGTGAAACGGAATACCTGCTTTGGCGGGACTTCACTTTCCCCCTACTTCGGCTAAATAGAAAAATGTCTCGGTTTCATCTCTGATGATGATAAACGTTAAGCACGCTAGTTTTAGGTGTCGGCCTTAATAAAATTAGGCATGAAGGGGATCGTCTGTGAAGCTTGCTGTTCTTATGAATGGGTATTCTCAAACATAATTCTACTTATGAAAAGTGGTGGTGAGGTGGGTAATAAGATTAACAGAACAAACTGATTTTTTTCTGAATTATAACCAATCAAAAAAGCAGGTTTCACTTTATATTCTAACTAACTCAATATCCATTAAATGAAATGTGTCAAATGGAGGCCTCATCTGTTTATGGTTCACTAAACTGAATATGTATCTATCACACTGAAATAACAGGCATAGTCTTCCACCATATCATTTTTTTTCCCCCCACAGCTACATCGTGCAGATTTGGAAGGCCCTTGTTTAAAGTTGATGGCCTTTAAGTGCTAAATTCTGAGGTTTCAGTTGAATTAAATTCTTGTTAAGTCACTATGTATTTCCAAATGAGGTGACACAGGGATGGTTGACCAATGTCATGAAGGTTAAAAGTGTATAATAGCTGTTTCATTTACAGTATTACAGTATTACCAAGTGGATGTCTGTGGACATTCCCACTCAAGGTCATAACAGGTTAGTTATCTTTCCACCACGGGGGGAGTTAGCACAACCAACTCCATTATCAACTGTGTGAAGCACTATACTGTTTTTTAAAATTTATTTCCAGGGTTACAGTTAAACAAAACTATGATTAAATAAATAAAGAAAAAAAAAAGTTATACCACAGCGATACTTGCCACAAAGAAACACACAAAACAAAAGGCATTGATAAGATACAAAAGTGTAAATAGGAGAATGCAAATTGATTGAACCGCAGAAAAACTAAACCCATGCTGGTGCAGCAGAGTCTAGTTTTGGCAAATCAACACAAACTTGTATCAGCTGATGTGGCACCAACATCACTTTAACAGTTGAAAACCTCAGTCTCGATAAAAATAGGAATCTGCTGCCTGGAACGTTTTGTACAGGAATGTTTTTGTACAGGAGTGATAAAGGATTTGATAAGCAATGAATTAGGGTCAGAGCATTTTGTCAATCAGAGTGTCTGAATTTTTGACATTCACAGAATTAAATTTTCACTCGCATACTGTACGGATTGGAATAATTGCACTTTGGAGGCCAGTAACGAAGAGCAGTTCTGCACAACTAACAGTACCATGTGGACACACAGACTACAGAAAAGAGAGTACTGAAATTGTTTGGGTTTATTTCAGCTGATATTTGAAAATGCCTGTTTTAGAGTCTGGCTCAGGACATCTCTAACTTAACATAGGTTTTAAATGCAATGTGATACTGTGAATGCTCGTGCTGTCTTTTGTGTTACAGTCAGCAGAAACTGATTTTGAAGGATCATCGTGAAAATATTTTTTCTTGTTTGAAAATTAGGAGCAAAGATTGTCCTGTGTGATAACAAGGTTTCTGTTTTTGTCCAATCAGGAAAAGGGAGGCTTCACTCCACTGTCTGAGTGAATGAGGGAGCTGTCAGTCATCCTCTGTAGCCCACAGCTTACTCAAAATTAAGTCTGTCCAGAGAAAACGCCTGTCGGGCCTCGCCAAACCACAATGAGTGAAGTGAAAATTGTCTGCTGGCCTCCTCCAGGCTAACACCAAGGATTTCTTGATCCCCCAAATTTTTATTAACTATTTTCCAGTGGCAAAGTTTAGATACACTTCTACCAACAAGTTACAGGTGTGTGTTTTATATCTAAGGTCACCACGCAGCAAAGGGAAAACTAAAAGAAAAGAAACAATTCTAAGGAAAGGAGACAACAGAACCCAGACCCTGACATAATAATTAGAGAGTGGTTTTACCCAGAGATGCAGGTGGGGAACAGAGTGATGGAATAGCAACTAAAAGGCATGTGTCTGAATTATCTTTTTGTCTCACCTAGCAATAAGAGCGAGAAAACTGATTCGGCATTGAGGAGTTCAGTGAAAGCGATGATTAAAGGACAAACGCCTCTGTGCGCCTCCATTTTCTGCGCTTTTGAAACTTCACTTAATTTCAGGGGTATTGTGTAATGGCCAAGGGCAACAACGTACTCAGACATCAGATTTATTGATGCGTTCGATAATATGGTTTGAACAAACACAAAACCACTCTTCTTGCAGTTAAGTTCTGAAATGCGCTGAGGCTCTGGCACAGCTTTCAGACTCATTGTTCCGTTGAATAGAGACTTGATGCTGTATTGTTATGAAACTTTTCGAACAGTGCCCACCTTGAGCTTTGAGCAGGATGTGAAATGTGACCTGTAGTGAACACTAAAAGGGTTACATATTTTACACATTTATATATTGACATATTTTCTTTAATGTGGGCTGAGACACATATTTTGAACAATATACAGCAAACTCCAGTTTAGTGAGTAATCTTTAAGCCATAATATGTCAAAGATGACTTCAACAAATGTTAAATACAGACTGAATAGTCAATTAACATTATTATTAAAGCTGGAGTCAAGGAAAAGACACAGATGGCATAAAATTAAGAACGTAATGAATGTTGGATGATTGTCTTTGGAGATCAGATAGATAGATAGATAGATAGATAGATAGATAGATAGATAGATAGATAGATAGATAGATAGATAGATAGATAGATAGATAGATATTAATCCCTTTGGAAGGTTTCTGCAGGGAAATTGGCAAGAACAGTGCTGCGGAGCACCAATAAAAATTTTGATCCCGTGGAGGAAAAAAAAGGAACTTTGTTCAGAGGAAGAAGTGATGAACAGCAAGAATGAACTAGTCAAATGTCAGTGTCCTCATTGGCGAGCATTGAAAGAAGAAACTGAAAGACTGTAGTCACATTTCATTCACACTCACTGACAGCGTTTTGGTCAGATCCAATGTTACAAAATCTAAAAAAATCCAAATCACAGTAGACAAAGAAAACATGATCAAACAAATAAAATTGAAATATGATACTTTTGCTTTTATTTATTCAAGAAAATAAATAATTTGTACATATCTGAGAGTCTCAAAAGTATGTGAAACCTTGCTTTCAGTGTCTGGTGTGACCCTCCTGTACAGCAATAACAGCAACTAAATATTTCTTACAGCAGCTTGGAGGAATTTTAGCCCCTTCCTCTGTTCAGAACCGCTTCAGTTCTGAGATGTTGATGGGTTTTCTCACATGAACTTCAGGTCCTTCCACAACATTTCTATTGGATTAAGGTCAGGACTTTGACCTGGAAAACCGAAACATTCATTTTGTTCTTCCAGAACCATTCTTTTGTAAAACGACTCATGTGTTTGGGGTCGTTGTCCTGGCATCCTGGCAGTTTTGAAGGGCGCAAAAACTTTTAAGCGGCACTGTTATATATGGTTTCAGGGTACAGTTTGTATAGCTGTTGACATTATATACATACAGACATTTGTGCTTCTGGTGTGATGTGATGATTTGGAAAAA
>JASGAT010383594.1:0-17246 GCA_030220025.1 Chelon auratus | reverse complement strand
GAGGTCAAACAGGGACAACACGTGTGCACAAAACCACAACATCACATGACAACTTGCCAGGCTTCAAGCCATGTGCCTGCAGCTGATTCCACCGAAGTGGATCAAGTGGCAGCTAAGAATGCTTTTTATGCGCCTACCAATGCCAACTACACATCTAGTTACACTGATTGCTTGCAGATTGCCTGTGTTTAGCCTGTGGTAGACAGTGACAGAAAGATGGAAGCATGTCATGAATGCGACTGTGAATAAATGAAAGCACTTAGTCACCAACTCTAGGCCTTACACTTCTCCTGGTATGCGTCTGTTCTTTTAATACTTAGCTTGATATAGAACATTGTCAGCCACAAGTGCTCCCCCAGCAGACGATTGTGCCTGCATGCTCAGTGTCAGGACCCTGAAAGCTGTTCGCCTGCTCGTACTTTTGCCATGATGACAACCATAACACAGCACTAAAGTTTGATACCTAGCCCCACCAGGGAGCTTGCGTTTGGTTTGAAGCATAAAACTAGGGACACAAACTAAAGAGTCGTGGTAACATGTTAAGAAAGAGCGTGGGAAGTCGGACATTGACAGTTGTTTAGGGGTCTTCTGCTTCCCTTTCTCTCTGAGCAGAGCCGCTGCACAAACGAGTCTCGAGATAGCTGCCTTCTTCATCCCCTGATCCCTCCCACCTCCTCCTTCGACCCCTACCTGATCAGGACTGCTTCTGCTGCCCACAGGAAATCATTACATCCATCGCAAAACCCTCCACCAATCTCCTCTCTCTCCCCTGAGCTCCACCTTCTACCAATTAGGAGGTGTGCTGCATCTCTGAACTCATTCCTCTTTACTCCCAAGGTCTCTGGGTTTTTCTGTGTTTAATGATGAAAGCCAATTAAGACCAGATGGCTGTATACCTGCACGTCACACAAGCAACGTGAATATGAACTTTGGTGCCGTTAGGTGTTGTTGACAAGCGTAAACAAGTGTCAGCATCAGAAGGAAGTTTGCGGCACATATGAGATTTCTGACAATGCTCAGCTAACGTGTGGTGATATAGCACTTCTCCTTTCCATATGGCCTGTGGTTAAGTCATAATGAATGTGCAGTGTAATGTTGAATGTCTACCCAGGGACCTAATTTATCAAGGAAAGGCCAACAGTGTCAAAGCCATTTCCCACAGAGATGCAGCCACACGGCGGATGACTCAATGAGGCTGTAATGTGGAACCGGGCAGCCGTACACATTCCTCCTCCATCCATGCATGCATGGGAGACCTGAGGTCAAATAAATGGGGAAGGCACGGATAGGTCTCAGGTCTACAGGGAGAGTAATGCAAGATGGCAAGTCTGTCATTGGAAAATGTTGAATGATCTCTATCGACGGCGTGCATGTTTAATGTTTAATCTCAAGAAAATGCGCTTCAGTTTTCAGCGACAGCGAGAATAAATGTGAAGCTCCTACAGTGATGCTTTAGTTTAATCCACAGATCGTACAAGGCAACTCAGAGTAGTTATATTAAAAACGTAAGAGCGAGTTTCATAGAATGCGTGTACCCCACGTGTAGACAGTGCATGCCAAGACAGAATTACACTAGACACTGAGATAAACCTCACATTCAGTGCACACAAGCCCACAGAAAGATTTATATACATAAAAATTCACATATTTGAAATTCATCATTAAATATGAATGTAACATTACATTAAATTTTCTCTTTTTGTCTCTCTCATCCGTCCTGCAAGGGGGTCTAAGGGATTATTTGGAGCTCGACGAAAATGTGCAGCGCCGGTTCAGCTGCAGTTATTCCCTTAGCCCATCTTAGCCAGGCCGATCCCGCTCCCTGTGCCAAATTTTGAAACGAACCAGACACCAGATGCTGGAGCGTTTTTGACCAAATGACCAGAATTACAAAAAACAAAAACAAAAACAACAATCCTTCTCGCAAGATGATGAGCAACTGGTCCGGAAGTACCTCCTGCCTCTTCCACCAGATTTTCACACCCGTCACTACGATGGTGACGTACAGGGAGTTTGTTTTTTAGGATGCTTTCTTGCACAGTCAGAGGAGGAAATGGTGTGGTATATGCTCAAAGGATATATTTGACATAGGGAGCCACGGGACTGCAAATATTAAGCTGATAATGCATTTCACTGTGAGACCTCTGATGATGAGTAGTGAGGCAGTGGAAACGTTCCAGCAGTTCAGTCACATTATTTGAGGTGAAACTTAAACCGACGAGTCTGAAATGTTGTTAACAATCTACAGAGAAACTACAGTGCATGTGCACCCAACTGTAGTAAATAAAGAAGGGTAAATGAAATATCCTAATTGTGCTTCGCTTACATGTTCAGTCTGGTCTAATGGCAGCTGACTGTTGCCACATGCAGGCGTCTAAGCGCAGAAAATCCACTTCAATTAACAACAGCAGCAGCTGCGGAGACGGAGGGAAAGAAGAGAAAGGAGACGGCGCATGTCTGAATATGCTGGCTCGTGTCGGCGAAAGCAAGAACAGATGTCGGTGCGCCTCCATAAAAGATTACGAGCAATTTAAGACAACTGCTGAAGGAGCACACGGACAGTTTGAGGCGCTACAGATTTCTGATGACGTGGCAAGATCTTGTAATTTCACAGCTCCTCATCTCACACGCAAGGTCGTCGGACATCTTGCTGCGTTGCCTCAGCGTCGATGTCCTCATAAAGATAACATCCAAGGAACACCTTGCGGGATATTTTTTTTTTTCCTGTTCCAATTTTAAACGTTCACTTGAATTTGAGGATGAACTGATAAGGGTTTGGTGATCAAAGGTCAAGATTGTCAGGAATTTATACACCAATAGTGACTACCTTTCATACTAATTTCTAATACACACATACATGATGCCTCCTCCTGCTCATCCTCTGCTGGTCCACCACAAATTAATTGGTTTTGCCGATGCTGAGATTCTGGTGATTATTGGTCCTTTGTACTCTTAAAGCATTGATCATAATTGATCAAATTATATATGTCACATTACATCTAATACCTTTAAAAAAAAAAATTAACATACACCGGTCAGGCATAACATCATGACCATCTTCCTAATATTGTGTAGGTCTCCCTTGTGCGTCTAAAAACAGCTGTGACTCATCAGAGAATGGACAAGGGCCTTCTGAGGGTGTCCTGTGGCGTCTGACAACAAAATGTTGTGAATGTCAGGCTGCATCCTGCTGGGGATGGCTGCTGCAGTCAAGGAGTATCATGTGGCTCAAGGGAGTGGCTCAAAGCGGCCACTCCCTTGATTATTTAAAACTTCATGCCTTCCTAAAGTTGGACGGTTTAACATAGAGGTCAATGATGACTGACTCAAGTGGTCACTTGAGAAACTGCGGAGCGGTGGCTTCATTTTTCAGCTGCGGAGGCTTGGTCTGGTCAGACGTGGATGTAAACAGCAACTTGAATTGTTTGTTAGAGGCGCACACACACAACCCGAATTGTTTCTACTGAAAGTGGGGCAACGTTAAGAGGGGACTAGAAGCAGCATTCTCAATGCTCACAAAGCTTTCACACACAAATAAACACGTGTAAGTACACATGCACACATGCCTCCTGCGTTTAGAGGATCTGATCACGCTGACGTGCTGTCAAATTCACCTCAGAACACAGCCAAGGCAAAGGCCTTTTAAGTTACACCGTCAAGGTATCGCGGATACGTAACCTGTTTAAATTAGGCCAGCGCAGGCGAAGGGGCGCTTCATGTGATCAAAGGCGAGACCGATCCATGCGTTCCATGTTGCAGACGCAAGGCGGATGTTTTCGGAGACAAAAAAAAAAAGAGGCAGTTGCATCGGAGGGGCTTATCTCAACAGCAATTATACCTGATCCTGGGATGGAGAGATGAAGGCAGGAGGAGAGATGTGCAGAAGCCGAGGCTGAGAGGGAATGAGTGGGAATAAATACCAGAGGTGGAGGGAGACTTTGATACAACTCCAGGCTGATTAATGAAGAGGCAGTGAGGTGAAATGAACAGGAAATCAAGGAGGACGCTAAAGCCGAATCCTGTTCTTTGATCTACCGCAAGCGCAGTGACTTAAACCTGTTTCCGTAGCTATAAAACACAGAGGAGACGGCGTTGCCTTACTGGCAACACAGAGGTATGATTTTATAGAGTACTCTTCTCCAAATCCTTTAGGTACAGGTAAAACACTCCTCATCACCAAACTCAGATATTGTTCATCAAAGTTAATGCACATACTGCCAATAAGTGGTCACAATGAGTACTACAGCAGTCAAGTGTGTGTCGTCCTTTGAGGACATCATAGATAACCATAGAGATACAGAGATAGGAGACAAGAAGGAGAGGAAATGGCTCTGAAAACATGAAAACATCCTGCAACGACTCAAGGGCCATGAATCCGATTAATAATGTGATGTGAGAGCTAATGCTATTGATGCTCAGAGACGGGGTATGGATCACTGCGATAAGAGCCAGGGCTAAATGTGGAGGGACAGCCGATTGTAAATGGTCGGTTATCTAACCAGCCAATGAGGCCAGCAGAAATGCCGCCGCGGGCGCCAAGCGCTTCAGACATTTCACCACTGCCGTGACCTCTCCGCGGGGATTTATTTGAGGAACATCAAAAGTTTCTTTACAGCAATTCAGCTTTCCTCATTACGCCAAAAATCGCAGCCAGTAACATTAGCAAAATGGCCATTAAGATCCCATCCGTGCCCGTTACCGCGCAGCCATCTGAGCCGAAGATGCACTCAGTTATGGCTCGTTTTTCCACGAGTCTGTTTGTTTTCCTAATCAACCACTAAGCTTCCCTCTCACCACATCCTCTCTCCTCGCTAGTCACTCATGAATTGCCACTTCATGTGTTCCTCCAAACTAATTACACAGCCACTATTGCTGCTCAGATACGCGCTCAGAAGCTGGAATATAATCTTGAAAATTAGTTACAGCTTAGAGGACTCCATCAGTGTAGGGAAATTAAGCTCTGGAGAGGAAAACGATTTAACTTCCAAGCCAGTGAAATCATCTCAACCGTTAAAAAAAAAAAACTGACAATGAACATTTCTCATATAGATGTCTGAAGTGGTTATTAAATTCTCAAGTTATTCGCAACCATCAAACGCTGAAATATTTCAACAGGGCCATCCCAAAATCCTTCTTTTTGATTCTTTGGAAATATGTCTGAATTTAAAATACACGCAGATCAGGCATAACATTATGACTATTGAAAGGTGAAGAGAATAACAATGTCGCGACAATCCAATGTTCTGCTGGGAAACTTTTGGACCTGGCATTTGTCTGTTTTTTTACGTAGACATGACCAGACCAGGCACCCCCACCCCATAGCAATGACACCCCTTGATGGGACCAGCCATCCCCAGCAGGATGCAGACTGACACACACGCACAAAAACGGTTTAGGAACAACTAAAAAAAACATGAAAAACAGCACAAGGTGTTGACCTGGCCTCCAAATTCACTAGATCCCAAACTGATTAAGTATCTGTCGGATGCACTGGAACAAGCCTGATCCATAGAGATTTCTCTTGTATCAGGAAACAAAAAGAAAGAAAAAAAGTATGATGGATTATTTCAGCTTCTATAACGGTACGTTATGTCAGGAGAGACCGTCAATTAAAGACCTTTGAAGCCCAAGACAAAATGCTCCAGTAAAGGGACTTTAAGAAGCAAAGGGAGATATGGTATGAGACAGACAGGCCGCACACATGATAGCATTTCAACTGCGAGAGCAAACTGACAGTAATATCAGCCTGTTCTCACAGGAGACAGAAGCCTGACAAGCAGCTGCAACTTTTATTTGACACGCTGATAGAGGGAAATAGCATCTCACTCAAAGCCCAAACTGACTAAGAGACATCTTTCCTTTCTGGCACTTTTACACACGGCGACTCCTTCTAAATTGCTCTCAAATTAAAATAATTCCGTCCTGGAGGGATGCAAAGCTGACAGCCGACCCATCTTCTCTGCCCCGAGCAGCAAAATTTTGCAGTCATTGGTTTTCTTTACGGCGCCTTATAACTCAAAAAGGAAATCTCCCCCTGCATCCAGCCCCCTCTACTCTCCACTCGAGCACTTTATCTTCCTGTCTAAAGGCACAGCAGACTAAACACACTCTCTAATAGGTGTTTTCTATCCAAGGCAGGCGCGACTGTAGGCGATGAGGCTTGGATCTACTGTTTGAGTAACATACTGCATCCCTGTATCTTATCAACAATGACACTGAGACATAACAGGACATAAATACATGGGCACACACACACACACACAATGCTATGAATAGGTAACCTGCCACCCTCTGGTAGAGCAATAGAGTAGAGCCCACATTTGTAGGAGAGCTGAAAACGAGAAATCATCAGCAACCTGAAGGAAAATATTCATGTTAGTGTTCAGCTAGTCGGTCAGGGAACATTTCAAAACCACCCTTTTTTCATCCAGTGAAAATCTGACCCAAACATCACAACGTCTGGATCCACCACCAACTGGGCAGACGTAGGTGGAAAAGTCAAACAAAAATCTAATCTCATCCGTCAAAAACTGCTCAAGGCACCTCGAACTTCTGTGGACCCACACAGCCGCCAACAAACAGGAGATGCCTGTGGATTCTGCTGGACAGCTCGGGCCGCCAAGACGCGGCGAGGTAAGACAGAAACAATAAAAGTCATGAGATTCAACAGACATGTTAACTTAACTGCGGGTTAGAGCAGATTTCAGCCTTGTGATGCTGGGGCTGAATAGCCATGTGATGCTAATTGAAAAACACAGCCAGTGTTGTCTGCAGTGCTTTAGAGTTTCATTTAATGCACTTGTGCGTTCGAGGTAACAGGGAAAATAAGAAGAAAACATCATCCGTGTTTAAGTCCACCACAGTGAGCACTTATCGCATATATTTTCCATTTATTTATTTATTATTTTGTGCTTGTAGCGTTCAGGTCACAGGCCACGAGCAGAGAGTGAAGAGCAATACTGCCTCCTCCTGGATGTTAACGGAACTTACAGGCAAGAGAAATAAATCAAAGAGAGATAAACCTTACCAAGATTAAGCAAATAAAGATTCAATAACATGATTATTTATTTTTTTTCCTTTGTCATAAGTGTCAAATATCTTGAGTGAGACAGAGGCAGAGGGACTTTCTCCATGATTGGATTATGTTATTGGTATCATGAGGTTTCACTGCTAATTCGTTTGATATTATCAAACACAGGCAAACCAAATAATCCTTAACTTTATCGGTCGCCCTCACTCAATAGTGAGATTAGTAGCGTTCACTCATATATGTGTGTGTGTGTGTGTGTGTGTGTGTGTGTATAATAATAATAAAAAAAAGAAACGATCTCTTTGAAGAACATTTCTGAAAAAGGTGGGTAAAGATGATAAACCTTGACTCCGGTTTCACGCACACAACATTTAACACCTAATAAAGGAAAGGACATGAAAAAGGCCTGCTCTCAGATTTGTTTGACTTGGTCCTTAAATGGTGCCAAGAGCAAACATGCCTAATAAAAGAAATCTGGTGTGTTGTGTCATTTACCAGCACGGCTTCAAAGCGGGAGCTGACTGGAAAGTTCCTTCAGACGAAGTTTGTCAAAGTAATAAGAACGCCCTACACCGTGAGTCACCGCTGAGCCTTTCGCTCCCATTGTAATATCATAAAAATCTAAACTAGATACTGTATGGGAGTTGTGTTACACGCCAGGCTGTTTGTCTACAGATAACATAATTTCTCAAATCCTCTTTCAGTCACGTCTGCGCTGTGAAGTAGGATGACTCTCCTCAGAAGCTGAGTTAAGCGAGTCAGCTTCTCGTCTTGGTGTCAGCCCGGCAGAGGTTGTTATTGACCAGCTGCTTTTCGCAACCTCTCGCCAAGATGAGCAAGGATGCCTCAGTTTTATTTCTTGCCAGTTATAGGACTGATTCATGCCTGCGTGTCTGCGGAGGTAAAGCTGGTTTCTATAGTTACACAAGTTTGAGTTGCATTTAAAAACTTTACGAGCGTGCAGGGCAAAGCAGAAAAAGGAAATAACACGGTTCCTCATTTGTGCTTATGTGGACGTTGTTTTTAACTCACCTTTTCAGTCAATCTGTTTCTAATCAAACAGCACCAGCATTACTGCACATATTCTTTGCTCTCCTTTTATTTACCCTCCAGCGACATGAGGAACTGTCGATTGCCAAAGCGGCATGACCTTTTTGTTTGCTCAACGGTCGAAAGGTCAAAGGTGGCAGTCAGGCACTCAGCTGAAGACATTTCAGTATCTCGCACAAGATAAAAACTAATTCGCAACCCGACACTGAATTGTTCTCTTCCCTAAAGTGTTCATTTGGTTGGTGGGACGTGCCTGGATAGTAGGGATGCACTGACGAAGGAATTGAGTATGTGATCTACATCCTGTTTTACTTGTAAACACGTTTGCAAAGCACATCAGACGCCTGCGCAAACGGTTTTGGGCAGTTTTGGATGAACGACAAGTTTAAAAGTTTGGAGCAAAGCAGCTAAGCAACAACAAAGACATATATTTGAGCAACGAAAGAAGCGCAAATGCTTTAAAGGTATTAAAAAATATACAGACCTCGTTTTTTTTTTTTTTTTTAATTAGTTTATTTGTCAGGGACAATGCAGCGCACATTATTACATACATAGCTATCACAGTCAATGCCATAACAATGTCTGTAGATGTGTTTCATAAAAGGTTTCTAGCCAGTTGGCTAATTTGCAACCCCGGTCCTTGGTCAGACCTTTCTGTAAACATGTTGTAGTCTAAAAGTATTCTAAAAGTGTAGTATATGTGTACAAACACCTCTCTATGCACATAGAAACCAACAAAACATCAAGGGTAATTTTAGTGTTCATATCCTAACCATACACAACAGAATAACCACAACATACCAGTCACAACATACGCCAATACAATAACACAGAAAGCAAATCAAATACGATACAACCCCCAGATGCCCAACCGCCCGCAAACTCTCACCTATGGGAGCAGCCAGGCATCAGCACAGACAGTGCTGTAAAACATAGACAATTGAGTATGTGTATGTGTGTGTGTGTGTGTGCACGTGTCTTAATGGTCACAACCCTGATTTACTTTCAGCCAGTGTTTTACCTTACTGTTAAATGTTTTCAGTTGTGTTTGTGTTTTTAGCTCTATCGGTAAGTCGTTCCAAAAACGGGTTTTTACCTTGTAACCTAGTTTGCAAATCACATCTAATGCCCGTGATACAGGTTGTGCATAATTTTGGCTGGAAAATAAAGTTTAACAAAAACTTCTACTAAGCATGCTGCAAAATCACAACAACCAAAGAGACAAAAGCGATAAAGTGACATGTTTCAAGGAGGAGAATGAAATGCTGAAGTGTGAAATTCGTAAAAACGGTAGAAAGATTGATAATTTTCCATTTTATTTGATTTCCAAACACTTCTGTGTCCACCAAATTCGTCTACTTCAACAAGTTTGCAAGAGTTTCTAGTATTATTTGATGGACGGACGCAAAGATATTGTGATATTCAACTACAACTCACCAGCTGCTGACTGAAGGGACCAGCGTGCGCCTGCAGTTGCCTCTCTCTCTGCCTGCACAAAATCTTTGCTAGCCTCCGTGACGCCATCGGCTCCTCCTCTTATGCAAAACACCGTCGGTATCCGGAAATTAACAATCCCGTGATGTTGAGGGGAGTGCTGGCTAGCATAGCATGGGTATGACTAGAGTTTCTGTCTCGATTCGGACTTAAAACGTACCCTACGGTTACTGTTAGCTAACAGCTTAGCGCCGTTGTCGTCTACGGACATGGGGTTGCCGGGGTCGAAGGCTGTCGGTGGTCGTATCCCTCCGCGGGGATGTTAACGGCATGAACGCCTACTACAGGACCTAACGGGATGCTGCTGCCGCCGCCGCTGCTGCTGCTGCTGCTGCTCGCTTAGCCGCTCCGGAGCCCGAGGTCAGATTTACGTGCCGACACAAGCTAGCTGGCTAGTTAATGCGTTTTAATACGAGCTTCGTTTAGAGACGGCGAATGATGGCGCGGTTCGCGTTGAAGCAACTGTCAGATTTCCGGGACTATATCGGCAGCAAAGAGCTGAGTGAGGTGCTCAACCTGACCAACAACGAGCCCTCAAACAGTCTGTCAAATGTTCGCCTGAGCCCAGATGGACGTCACATCCATGTCATCCTCCGCAAGCCTAAGGTCGGTCTTGTGACTTTTGACAAGTATGAAAGACCTGCGCTGGCTCAGAACCAGAAGAAGCTGGATATATGGTTGACAAGAACTGTGCCCATTGTGGATATTTTATACTTGGACGCTCATAATAATAATAACAACAACAGCACAAGCAGAGGCACGGCAGTCGTGGCAGTGGTTTATGAGAATGGAAAAGCTGAGTTTTGGAAATTCCAGGAGTGCAAGGCTGGCTGGCATCTCCTGCAAACATCAGACTTGTGCAACAGCCCCCGGGCCAGAGTTGTGTCTGTGTGCGTCTGCTCCAATCTCATCATCTGGTGCGAGGAGCGGCCGCCCTCCGAAAGCTCCTCCGCCCTCAGCTCCACCAGGAACAAGCTCAGATACTGTGTCTGCAGACGCGACTTCGAGGTGGAGGAGGGGGCCGTCGGCTTGGGAGGGGTGAAGATCGCCCTCCACAACAATCCCAAATTCACAGCAGTCGGCTCAGGTGACCACGTACACCTCCTTCCCGATTTGAAAGCGGAGCCGCCGCTGAGCGTCTCCAAGTTTTTCCTCTCCTGGTCCCCGCGCCACGACTCCATCACGGTCTGCACCACGTGTAGAAGCACGCCGCTCAAAAAGCTTTCCGCTAAAGAGTCCGACTTCAAGAAGCTGGTAACGGATTGTTTAGGATACGTGTCGGCTCTTGATCCGCCTGAGGTCTACGACTTCTGTCCCGCCGCCTGCGGAGGGCTGCTGCTGCTGCTCAGCACGGGCTGGCTGTGTCTCCTGCAGAAAGATGGGACTCTGCGGCATGTGTACAAGCCGGCAGACAACTGTTTGGCGAAATGTGGCACTCACACCAGCCTGTGTATGTACGAGGACACGCTGGCGCTGCTGATCGGTCAAAACCTCCATCTGATAGACTTGAACTGCGGCATAGAGCTGGAAAAGATCGTGCTGAAGAGAGAGGGGTTGTTATATGTAAACCGGGCTGAAAGCCGGACGCCTCACCTGCTCTCAGAAACTGGACTTTTTATGGTAGTGAGCAGGGACTCAGACTCCAGAGACTCTAAGGCTAAAGCCTCTAGTTTCGGGACAGTGGAGATTATTCGTCCTGGAGCCCTCCTGGTGGAGGCTGTGTTCGAAGAGGCCTGTAAATACTACCAGCAGAGGAGCCTGAGCAGCACTCAGCTCACTGTGGACACACTGAAGGAAGGAGGTAGATTCCAGGCTCCCACCTCTTTAGCCACCATCCTAAGGAACTATCTCAGCACAGGGTTGAGGCAGAAGGGAGCGGCGTTGTCCCAGAATGGAGGAGGTGGATGTACGGGAGGGCAGGACAAGCTAACGGGCTCTCTGGAGGCCGAGCTCAAGGCTCTGGTCTCTCTGGAGGAGCTGAAGGGGAGTCTAGTGAGGGCGGGCGTTAAAGAGGTGGAGGCAGTGTGTGAGAGTCTGGTTGAGAAAGAAGTAGCGAGGCTGCTGTCAGCTGCTGAGCTGGATAAAGAGGGTCTGCTCTACCTCAACTCCATCTTCAGCATCTTCCCCTGCCAGGCGTGGAGGGCAGCTCAGGTTGCTCTACAGCTGCACTACAACGGGGAGGGCTCTCTGTCCAGCAGGGCTTCTCCGGATGTGTGGAAAACTGTCCTGAGCCCTGCCCCGACTTCTGGTCCCGCAGCCTCTCTGCCGTTCACAAACGGCGGGACAAGATACAATCACAGCCTTAAAGGTGATCATGTTGCCAACTGTAAAGCCAAACCTACAAACTCCACTTCCTCCTCCGGCCTGCCTGTGTTTGAGCTCCTCTGTCAGTCAGTTTTTCACTTCCAGCCCAGCTGGCTCTCCAGGTTCCTCGAGCTCGCCCAGCAGCAGCAGGGCTCCGCGGGCTTGGGCCTGAGCCTGGCGTCTTCCTCCTGGAGCTTTTCCAGCGGGAGAGGAGGGGAGGGCGGGGAGAACAACGTGCCCCTCTATAAGCGAGCGCTTGCCGTCTTGTCCAGCTCAAAGGCCGACAGAGAGCAGCACCAGAACCTGGAGGTGGAGCTGCTGCTGGTCAGCGGGCGGCCCAACGCCATCCTGCAGGCGCTGAGGATCCTCATCAGCAAGCAGCAGTGGGAGCAAGTCACCCAGGAGGCCCACAAGTTCTGTAAGCTAAGTCCGCTGCTCAACAAGGAGATTTTCACTACTCTGCTGTGCGAGGTTGCTCAGCACAGAGACCTGGACCCCTACCTGGATTTGTTGTGGGCGCTGTGCCCGGAGGACTTCACCGTCACCACCATCCTCAACTTGGTTCTAAAAAACCTCCCGTCTCCCAACACTCCCTATCACTCTCCTTCTTCTTCTTTCTCTATGCCCGGCGCGACCTCCTCGCCTTCTGCTCCTTTTGCGGACCCTCACAGCAGCCAGCTGACCATCGGGCTGTTGAAGCCCCTGCTGAGGAAAGTGCTCCAAAGGGAGACCAAGCCCAGCCAACACTACGCCGACATCCTCCAGTCGCCGTCTTTCCCCCCTCCGGCGCTCCCCCGCCAGCCCGCGGAGCAGCCCGGCACTGCCGCAGGTCCCGGCGCGGACTCGGCTCCGTACAACGACGCAGCAGCGCCGGCTCTCCTTTCAGAAACACCTGGGCAGCAGTCGTCCACGCGCGCGGCTATTCAACAGGCGCGTGTTTCACTACCCGCCAACCCCGTCTGAACAGACTCGCCCAAAATGGAGAACAGAAACTGTCTCCTAAAACATCCTCCACATTATCTGAGTCTGAACCGGTGTGTGTGTGTGTGTGTCGACAATCATATTAAAGCAGAATAATATCAAGATGTTACAGGTGTTACCAATGTAATGCAGTTAATTGTTTGTTTTTAAACCGATCGGTAGTGTCAGTTTAAGACTACAAGAAACTATCAAATGACTACTGAGTATCCTACCAGTGTAAATACTTTTTAATCCTGATGTGTATATACTTCAACTGCAATGTTATTTATGTCTTAAGCCTTAACTGCTTGTGGATGAGAATTCGAAGACAGTAATAATAATATATTGTATTAACACAGCTGATCAGTCCAAAACTGCGTTTTCTAGGGGATTACCTTAGTGGATTGCAGAAATTGCTAATGTTAGCCACAAATAGCTTAGTTTCACTTGCCGAAGTGCTTCTAGTCTACTGAGTGTGTTTAGAAAAGCTGCTGTTTGTGTTTGTTTTAAGCGAGTAGTGGTTTGAAGGAGGAGGGAGCAAATGGGGGACTTAAAGATCCTTTTACTGACTTACAGTGTTGCCTTTAACACATTCTCCGTGCATTATATTAATCTGTTTCCATAAACTGAACCCATAACTGTGCCTAACGTCCGTGTTTTGCTTCTAATTTTTTTTTTTCGCTCCCGACGCCCATTTTTCTCTCTAGTCTCCATCTTGTCCGGCTCACAGGACATTCCAGGCAGACTACCGAGTAAAACTGACTCACAGTTCGACTTCAAATTCAATTTCAGAGCTAATTCCTTGCATAAGGCCACATACGCCTTCTTCGTGCACCCAGTGAGGGTAATGTTATTAGAGACGATCATCGGGCCTCTGTCTTCTTGCCCCTGCACTTTTTACGTCACACCAGTCAGTATTGTTTGAGCTGTGATCTTTGATGCGTCCTGTGAATGTATCCTGATGAAGTGCTGGAACAAAGGTATAATCGATGTGCCTGTTTAGCTTCGATGCATCTGTTAATTCCGCCTTTTTGTGTATAAATGTGAAGCCCTACAGGACAAACTATTTATTTTACTGCTAAAAAATGATTACCACGGGCCCCGCAAGGTCCTGAGGAAGTCAGAAATCTCTCTTAAATGTTCAGTGACAATCAGAATCCCAAATGCTGCATGGCAAATCAGAGTGCCTTTCACTGTGTGCTGGTCTTCATTTGCGGGGGAGTGTCACTATTTGTGTCTTATTTGTGTATTAGTGTGTGATCCGGAAGCCCTGTGCAGTCAATAGCACAAGATAAAATATGCACAGCTGACTTCAGGTCAAAGTTTCACTGCTTACTAGACGTGTTTCCGCTCATCTGAGATTCACCGGGCGCTCCCTGACTTCGGATGTTAAACATTAATTTGCCTTAAGCTCCTTTCTGCTGCCAACAGATAGGAGCGCCTCCCGTGTTTGCCTGACAAGTGTTGCATGCTTTCTTTACTTCTGGTCACTTTTAGGGAGTGTTTAGGGGNNAAGAAAATGTATTTATGAACAGATGCTGTACGCTATTAAACTGAAGATAAAACCTCCGTTGGCTGTCATGAGTTTTATTAAATTGTGTTAACGCTGCCTTCATTACGCTCTGGTGGCTTTTCACTTTAATTTGTTGACTTCATTATAGAGTTGCATGCCTCCCTGATGCACAGGAGACTGAATAGACAGTAAATTTATATTCCAGCTGCATTTTAAAGGTACTTTCAAAACATAACGTCTACCTGCTAAGATCCTCTTTCCCACAGATGAAAGTAGTTCAGGTTTGCTCAGCTCTGTCAGCACATTTCTTCCTCACTGCCGCACAGCAAATAGCTGACGAATCACACCTTATTCGATCTCCGCTAAAATGTCAAGGCCCGTGTGCTCTTACAGGTTTATTCACTCAGCTATTCGCGGTTTAGTCTGACCTGAAAAACTGACTTGTATTAATTTATAGCTGTTGTAAACATAGTTATCCATTCATCTGTTCCACTGCCCCCATTTCTGAGTTTCGCCACATCCCTTCCTCGGGTAAATCCACTTACGGCTGCAGTCGTATGTGTGTGTATGTGCGTGCCTGATCTATTGGAGAGATCTGAGTGCGTGAATGCCTCCGTGGTCGGGGGCTGTAAGAGGAATGTAAGAAGTCTTAGGAGAGGTGGGACGCCGAGTGCGTGTGTGTGTGTGTGTGTGGCTCTCGCAGCAAATAGGCAGCTTCCACACGATGATGTGAAGGTATAATCACGGGAGTGGAGGTGGAAAGTGGAGCTCTGTATCCTCTGTGTCAGAGGCAGAGGGTAATAAGAGTCCTTCCAAAGGGCGACAACAAGGAGGAGTGGTGCCGAAACTTGCACAACCTGATACCTAACATTTCTCTCTTTATTCCCTCCTCGCTTTTTCTTCCTCTTTCGCTTCACTGCGCTTTTCTTCTTCTGATTGATTTTCCCTGTACGAGACGTCTCTTATTACGAGGTTTTCGGTGCTGTAATGTCATCGATCCACTTGTTCTAATTATAGATGGCATCCTATGCTAATGACAACACGTCTGAACAGATGCTGGCCCCCCGCACGCCCGCCCGCCCTGCCCTGCCCTGCTGCTCTGTCCTCTGCTTGACTTTGAACAGCTGATCACGTCCCATACAGAGCGGCACAGATTAATGCGTCAGGAGAAGAGTGATCACATTAAACCGCATTTCTTAAAATAGTTTTGATGATGGATTTTAAACCTTTACTTAACGCAGATTTAGTAACCATAATGTTGCGTCTAATTTATGTCTTCTCTATGAATCACTATCTTTGTAATGAGTTTAGACTTTCCATAAGAGTATTACTACATTCACATTATGACTGATTAGCAGAATGGCACGCTAGCAGGATTTATTGTGGAAAATCTACTCATCAGATGTGTTTATTTCTGTGGCCAACACCCAGCTCCCATCTATCAATCCAGCAACACTTTTCCATCTGCTGCCGCCCTTCTTGATTGCTTCCGGTCCAAAATGATGTGACGTTTTCCTTGAGTGATCAGAAATTCCCAGGAGAACCTTGAGTCTTTGTGTAGTCAGAACACAAGTCCTGCCCTGAAATCGTTAATTAAGTAAAATCATTGGTATTAACACAGAAAAGTAAAAAGTAAAACTACTTGGCCCAACGCAGAAACATTTTCCATGTGACTTAATGTGACTTGTGTCAATTTCCCTGTGGGAACCTCCCAAAGGGATCAATAAAGTCGTCTTATCTATCTTATATCAGTATAAACTCATTGAGCTCCTTATTAGGTACATCTTGTTGGTACCAGATTGAAGGCCTTTTTTTGTCTGAAGACACAACAAGGTGCTGGACACAATCCCTAGAGAGTTTGGGTCATATTGACATGTACTAATCATCATCATGTTCTAGAGATCAGTGTGAGATTAATTTAGCTTTGAGGCATGGTGCGTTCTGATGGACGTAGCTGTCAGAAGATGGGCACATGGCCGTAAGAGATGGATGAATATAGTCAGCAACAATACTCCGGTAGGCTGTGGCATTTAAACAACACTCATTTGGTACTAAGGGGACCAAAGTGTGCCAAAAAAAAATCATATCCTCAGTGTCATGCTCTTAGCTAACAGGAGTGGCATTTGGTGCGGTCGTAGCCCATCTTCTTTAAGGTTCGACGAGTGTTCAGAGATGTTCTTCTGCATATTTGAGTTACCGTCTCCTCAGACATCCGGCATCCACAAGGCATTTTAACACAAATCAGATCAGTGGTTTCTGAAAAACTCAGTCACTTAAATCACCTTTCTTCCCATTTCTGAAGCGCGGTTTGAACTGCAGCAGATTATCTTGACCATGTCTAGGTGTCCGAGTGCACTGAGTTGCTGTTGTGCGACTGGTTGATTGGATAAAAGCAGTATCCAGCAGTAAAAACAGCTCAAGGTGTTGACCTGGCTTCCAAATTCACTAGATCCCAGACTGATCAAGTATCTGTGGAATGATCCAGAGGCCCCTCCCCTCAACCCATAGGACCCAAAGACCTCCACTACCAACATCCTGTTACCAGACACCACAGGACACCCTCAGAAGGCCCATGTCCATTCTCTGATGTGTCAACTGTTGAGGCCTACCCAGTATTAGCAAGGTGGTCATAATGTTATGCCTGATCAGTGCATAACGGGCTACAAATGTGCACCATGAAAACAACTGTCACGCTTCGCAACCTTAAACAGATAAACAGAACAACGGACTCAGTCATTAATTTTTACTCTCAGTAATTTGCAGCCGGCAGAAATGTTCACAACCTTTTAGTCACACTGAGCAAACAGACCATTTAAAGTGCTGCGTAACAGAAGATAAAACACATTTTACTATTAAGTACAAAGTCGTACAAAAAAATCATAATCATCATCAAAT